>JAMRYI010000592.1:0-103772 GCA_029231635.1 Ditylenchus weischeri
ACTGATTTTGGGAAGTGAATTTGTCATCCGAAACACCTCAACCGTTTTCCGGGCTTCAAAACTTTATAACTGACTAGTTTAAATCCTAGTTTTAGGGCGCTCTGACAAAATTTCCGCATTCACAATCTTCTGTCTCTAAAAATTTTAAAGTCCTTTTCGAATTTTATGTGAAGTATGGGTTGAACCTCGAAATCCTTGTAATTTGTGAACTGATCCAATAATTGGTAAGGAAGACTCACTACCACACACAAAAAAGTTTCAACGAAACCAGGTATTGTCCAGAAAGTAAAACAGCCGGTCAAAGTAAGTTCTATATCGGTGAGCAAATTACGGTGTATGAATTTACCCAGTCAGGATCTGACCTAGCGCTAGGAATTTTTTTCCGCAGGGAACTTTTCAATTTTTCGTTCGATCATGGTCTAATACTTTTAACGGTGTTTCTACCATATTTTAAGCATTTAAGCTAAATTTTGCTTTGGAAGATTGAGTAACCCAAAACCCGAAATCTGACCTTGTTCCCCAAAGATATTTTTTTTTGCAAAAAAAGTTTCAGCTCGAAATGCTTAAAACATGGTAGAATCACCGTTAAAAAGTATTAGACCATTATCGAAAAAATTGAAAAGTGCTTGTTTCACCCAGGTATTAATGAATCGGTAACAAGAAAAAGATTTTCGGTGACAAAAAAGTCAATCGGTGGCAATAAAAAGTTCTGCCCATAAATTTCGACATCCCGTAATCAACAACCCAAATAAAATTTTGTCTGTATTTATAAATATCATAAAAGTTGCTCAACTTACTTAGAGAACACGACCAGCTTGTGTCTTCAGCTTGCGTTTGATTTCATAGAGAAGCTTAGCATGTCCAGCAACCAGAGCACTAGCATCTTGTTCCCCTTGATTAGCCACTCCCACCACATCCACTGACTTGTAGAACCGCTTAGGTCGATGAATTGCCGATGCTGCAATAGCTGTAGCTTCCAGATTTTTGAATTGCTCAGCCGTCCAGCATTGGCAGTAGGTTCGTCTGCAAGAAACTTGACTTGAACCGAATTGCTTGGAGAGAGCCACACGAGACTAGAAAACGGAGTGCACCGAAACCAAGATGCTTTCCTTTTGCATCGTTGCCTGCAAAACGAGTGGATTAGCATAAAATACAGCGGCCAGAGTATTTCCCTTTCGAGGGTGCCAGATTGTTAGAGGATCAGATGATTTTCGAGTTTTCTCGAAGAAACGGATTAATAGAGGTTTTGCAGCTGGGCTCCCATCTGTAGTACTCATTTATAAAATTAGTACTAATTTTAGAACTCAATTTTATTTTTAGAACTTTACGTCAAAATCTTATTTCTAGCACCATAAAAACAATAAGCACTGGATAAAACAGTGTATTTTTGTAAGAATCGTAAAATTTACTTATTTTGAGCAAGTATGCTTACACAGTGGAGTCGATATAGTGCGACCTCAATGTAGTGCGAGTCCCGACTGATTGCTGATCCCCTCCGTCGCACTATGCCGAAAAACAACCTCCAATATAATGCGAATCCCGCCATATGGTGACTCCTCCATAGTCCTTTTAGGAGCATTGTATCGAGACTCTACTGCATTCAAAATTTTAAAATCGAAACCCCGTCTCGCGCTAGTGTGCATGTCTTGATATACATTTGAAAAAAAAGCAGACAAAATACAAAAATTATTCTGCGAACTCTGTTTTAGCTAATGCCGATTCTTCACTTGGTGTAGCCAACTAAAATAATTAATTTAATTTGATAAATTATAGAAAGAGAACTAGAAGAAGAAAGACGTACTTCTGCAGCGAATGGCGCTTGTTAGATTGGAGCCTCACCCTAAGTTTCTCGAAACACAGATTTTTCTTTAAATTTGCGGCTTTGATGTATTATATTGTATTAGATGTATTCTTGCTGCTTTGTTTTTGCAATCTTGTCTTTTACGGACTAATTCTTTTACGCAGGAACACTCATCAAGTCGGATTATGGAGATACGGACGAATCGAACAACTTCCGGAAGAGTATCCGGAAGGTAAAGTGCTCCGATATTAAATACCTATAATTTTAACGTGATAATGAAGGCGACCAACCAATAAAGACACGTTCACAATAGCGCACACACTAAGGCCTCTTCAGTGTTTTCAAAAATCAAGATCAAGTTCGAGGTCAAGGTAAAACTTGACTTTATAAAGTCAAGGTCGTTTTTCTCGATTTTTTCGTAAGGAAAATGGGTCTGAATTTTTTCCCTATTCCTTAAAAATCAAGATTTTGTGCTGAACAAATGGGCACAAACTGCAGGGCACAAACTGAATGCGCAAACTAAAAAGGCACAATTTGAATTGGCACACTCCTTTCTATATCAAACGTGTGGTGCGGAATTGTTTTGAAAGTTTTATTATTCTGCTCGCATACAGTCGACTCTCGATTTAACGACACTTTGGTTGGTCTTAGTCAAATTTGATAGAAACTGAACCTCTATACAACGACCCTCGATTTAACGACACATTTTTCCGGTCCCTGCTAGGAAAAATACTCTCGATTATACTCTCGATTAGCCATCGTGCATTGCTTTCAGTATGATATGATTTCCACTAGAACTTAAAAAGCAAAAAATACTTCGAACTCCAACATCTAGAAACTGACAGAAATGTGACACATTTAATTGAATGTTGAATAAAAAACGTTTAAAAACTTCGAAGCCGAAAAATTTTGACAACTTTTTCGATATTGGTTGATATCTCCTAACATGCTTGATAATGCAACTGTTTTCAAAAATCCTTAATAAATTGTTCAATTTAATTGATAATTCTCTGGCCTTGGAAAAAGAGCTCGATATACACAGTTAACCGAAACTGACTATAACGACTATTCCAGTGTAAGAACATTTTACTATGACAATACCCTAAAGCCAGCGTTTCCAAAGTCATAGACAGAGAGTCATAGTCATAGCTCTGAGTGTCATAGTTGATGTCAGAGTCATAATCATAGTCTAGGCAGAATTTTTCAAAGTCATAGTCATAATCAGTCTGACTATGACTTAAAAAAATTCTGTTTATGACTATGACCCTAACTATGACTTTCACTATGACTATGACTCTGACTTTCATTTCCATTATGTCGGTGACTTTGAATTTTATCATGACTATGACTTTGAGTATGACTTCAACCCTTAATGGTAATTACCGTATTTCTTCTAATTGCCGCACAGTCTCTAATTACCGCACACCCCTAACTTTAAAGACTTATATCTTGGAACAGAGTGAACATTTTGCTAAGCTGTTTGATGCATTTTCTTAACTCCCACGAGTTCTACCGATTCCACTTTTCAGATCTTGGTTAAGCACCCGAAAATCTCTAGATCGATTTGAAAATTTCCGATTTTCGGGTGATTGAAAAATAAGCACATGTGCGGCAATTAGAAGAAATACGGTAATCTCTTTTGCTGGTACAGTTGGTAGTTCATAGGTAGTGGTAGCCAAGTGTTGATAGCTACTTAGGTAGAAGTCTTGATTGGTTGTTCCCAAATAGTAGGGATGATCGTTTGGCCTTTTGCGATTGTGCAATTGCGATTATTTTTGCTCACAGTTAGTGCGATTGCGATTATTTTCAAAAATCAAGTGCGATTAATCGCGCGATTGTGCGATTGTCATCCAGATTAAAATTCTATGCAAATAATCGATTCAAAATCTAAACAAGCATCGATACATCAACATTAATAACTGTATTTGAACAAAGGCAAATTTTCATGAAGAAATATCAATTTTTCCGCATTCTCCGGCAACGAATTTGATCGCTTATAGTCGTAGACATCTCGGGCGACGGAAAAGAGCTGTTCGCTGGCCACACTAGTTGCTGGAGCAGAGAGGTATCGACGAGCCAGATATATTTTCTCATTTGCCTAAAAATTCAAGAATTTAAGACCATAACGGAAGAATATAAAATAACAAGGGACCACAGGCGCCTATCGGCGCCTCTATAGTATTTCGAAATTTCGATAGTGCATTCATCGTGAAAAACTACGCGTCTATCTACGTCTACGTTCTTTTCGAGACATCAAAAATGGCCATCGTTGGAAGCAGAAAAACCATCCAGGCCTACCCCAAAATCCTCAACTCCAATTTTGAGGGACCACAAAGTTTTTCTTTTTCGAAGACATTTTCCTGGGTCTCGGCATAAAAGACGCTGAATTGTCTGAAGTTTGGGGTTCCGTCGAGACATTGCCGAAAATAATCGGAAATAAGCAAATGGCCTGAATGTGGTCAAAATGTCCATTAAAAAGTAGGACGGACACATGCCAAATACTATATAGAGATACCTTCCAAAAGTCCAGTGGGTTCGGTGAAGTTTTTCCAGACTGGACCACGAGTGACCCCACCATTCCGTTTTCTTCCACTACTAGTTTGAGACGACGGTGAGCTTTGGACCGACAATGACATACTACTTGGAGAAGAGCCTACAAAATCACAAGATTGTGAAAGTTAGTAGGCCTATACTGCAGCATGAACATAGCGAGAATGCATAATCACAACCATAAGCAGAATTAATCAAAGGCATAGTCGTAATGAAAGTCATAGTCATAAACACAGTGAAAGTCAGAGTCATAGTCATAGTCATGATGGAAGTCAGAGTCCTTGTTTTGTCAGTGGAGGCTTTTGTGTAAGTTCATTGAGCGCAATACAGTGACTATGAAAACATTTACAGACACTTCATATCTTTGCAAACATATTTTATTCACCAAAAACCACTAACCACCCCATAATTCCCTACAAAAAATGTTTTGGCGCTGTCTGGGTGGGGGGTGGAGTTATTGTGGCTGGGGAGGTTTTACACATTTTCAATAAAATTTACCTTTTCATTGACAAGCCTCTGCAACAATTCTCTGATCTGAGTAGCTTCTAGCAGTATTCCAATTGACATGATGAAAGAAATTGTGGGGGATTAGGATCAGGGATATGCATTTGGTTTGGTTGTAGAATCGGTTGACGTTGAGACACACTTTTAAACCCGTCCTAACATGTGCTGGCCTATCTTGCCTAAGACTAGTCCTTAGTTAAAAAATATTATACAGGGTGGCCCAACATAAACGCATGAATTCATTTTCGCCATAACTTTACTTTGAATAGATGAGAAACCGAATGATACCAAACCTCATTTTCGTGCTTTATCACTGTTAACATGTTTGATTGAAAAGATAGTTTTTATTTTTGGCCAGATCTACAATGTTGAAGGGAATGCGAAGTGTGTCGAATGGTTCATCATATTTTCAGATCAGTTGTTTAGATTTTAATGTTTATGACTTCTTGCATTTTGTGAGGCGTCAAAATCTGAACAAATGAACTGATCTGAAAATCTGATGAACCATTCGACACACTCTTCCTTCAGCATCGTAGATCTGGGTAAATGATAAAAACTAACTTTCAATCAAACATGATTTTAACAGTGATAACAGGAAAATGAATATTTTTGTTTCATTCCATTTTTCATCTATTCAGCTATCAAATAAAAAAGATCTCGTCAAAGTACCGCAAATTAAAAAGTTGTGGCGAAAATGAATTCATGCGTTTATGTTGGGCCACCTTTTTAAAGGCATCCCACGCTATTATGCGTCCAGTCTTCAAACAAAGAAAAATTTGGTACCTTTGGCTATCCAACATCAAAGAACTTCTAGAGCACCGACTTGTTTGCCTGCTGCAGTCTGGAAAGCTGTATTTTGGTAGTCAGTTCGGCAGCAAACTCTTCTTCGTGGTCCTCGGTGACATAGGCGGAAAGTCAACAAAGTGTGCGATTGGAATTGGGAACGCAAACCACGCGAACAGCGCAGATTCTCTCCTTCTGGTAACTATCTTTGATGATGATTCTTAAGACAATATGTCTTGTCTTTTCGAAGTCTTTGAGCAGCTGAATTTTGATCGGTTGATGGTCGGCGAAGAGGAGAAAGAAGTCGAATGGTGTGCTTACGTCTTGGTGTTAAGTTGCATTTATTTGTTGCAACAGTGTATGGACATCTTGGCTATTCGGCAACACATCCGTGTCGTATTTGTTAGGCCCCAGATCTGCTTTCAAGGACGGTTTGCATTGGCCAAGAAGGACGCTCGCTTGCTAGAGCAAAACAGCTTACGGTTTCGATACTACACGCAAGACTTGAATCTTCTCGAAAAAAAGAAGCACGAGGTCATCTCAACCACGAGAGCAATTCCGTAACAAAGATCAGCTGCTTAAAGTTTCTGTTGCAAATATCATCCCGCCTGCACTACACATTGTCCAAGGCCTATGCCAATATGTCATCAAAGCCATAGAGGAATCAATGCCGACTTTGGTAAAGCAGCTGGAAAACGTCTACCATCAGCTGAAAGTTGACAGACAAGCATGGCACCAGCGCTTCACTTGTATTTCGTTTTTTTCATTGTTTGCCTAAATAATGTAAGGAAAAACTTGTTGTATTGTTGATGCGCAATAATAAAATACAAGACCACAGGCGCCGATAGGCGCCTGTGGTCTTCCGCCGCCGCCGCCACCGCCGCCACCGCCGCCACCGCCGGCGGTAGACTTATTTTCGCCGCCGCCGCCTGGCGCTCGCCGGCGTGGCGGAGGCGGCGGCGATCCAACTATGGGCATGCCCCTTTAAAGAGCCTAAATAATAAAAGGCACGAGCTTAAAAACCGTGGTCAGTCGACCCTCGAACTCGTGTTCAGTTGGTCTTTTACCTCTTCTAGCTTTATGATGTTTCAGTCATAGATTTATTTGAACAGCACAAACAGTCATTAATATATTCTTATGATCTCCTCAATCGGTTTCTTTTAATATTAGGCACATAAGCATCTTCCGCTGGATGTCCCTGGAAGCAACAAGATCACCTGAAACATTTTTATATGTTTTTGCACATTTTCAAATGAATTCACCTTTTCATTGACAGGCCTCTGCAACAATTCTCTGATCTGACCACCTGCATTCAACGGAGTAGTGGTCACAGTCACTAGTCCAGCGTTCTGAATAGCTGCTAGCAAAAAGCCGACAGCAATGCACACACTCATTTCATTGTAATAGGTAGGTTGGCGAGTGCCGTCTTCCAGCAGCTGATATGCCTTCAATTGACAAAAAAGGAAAATTTGTCCTTGCCAAAGTTTTCATAAATTTTGGGAATTTCGGGAATCAACTATATGCCTGTATTTTTAGATAAACGAGTGGATCTATACGCATTGGGTGGTTCGTTCCTTCACCCATGCGTATTAATACACCAAGATATTTTGCTCAGTTTTGGGAGCAAAATAAATAGTCAGTTAACTGAAATAATCGATAAAAATCAGAAGATACAGAAAATTTAGGTGCACTAAAAAATTGGTCAATCCTTTTTCAGGGTTGGCTAAACGGTCAGCCATATAGCCGGCCACATGCCCTGGTCGTATGGCCAGCTTTATGGCCAAAGTCCGGCCATTTTCACAGTGATAATTATAGGGTGAGTCATGAATTTTGGAACTTTTCTTTCGGACATATCTTTCTGTAGAACGCGTATTTATAAAAACGGTTTTTCACGTTCTACTCAAAATCAAAAAGCAATTTTGACCCTAGTATAGAATACCCCCTCCCCAACCCCCAAAAAAAAAAAAATGCCTTCTAAAACTTAAGTAAAGCACCCAAATATATGTTCCAGACCCCGGAAAAGTGCGTAAAACACTTATTAGTCACAACTTCCATACGCTGGCCTACCCCTAAGTCTAAGTAAGAGCACCCAAATATATGTTCCAGACCCCAGAAAAAGTGCGTAAAACACTTATTAGTCACAACTTCCATACGCTGGCCTACCCCTAAGTCTAAGTAAAGACCACCCAAATATATGTTCCAGACCCCAGAAAAGTGCGTAAAACACTTGTAGTCACAACTTCCATACGCTGGCCTACCCTAAGTCTAAGTAAGAGCACCCAAATATATGTTCCAGACCCCAGAAAAAGTGCGTAAAACACTTATTAGCCACAACTTCCATACGCTGGCCTACCCCTAAGCCTAAGTAAAGAGCACCCAAATATATGTTCCAGACCCCGGAAAAAGTGCGTAAAACACTTATTAGTCACAACTTCCATACGCTGGCCTACCCCTAAGTCTAAGTAAAGAGCACCCAAATATATGTTCAGACCCCAGAAAAAGTGCGTAAACACTTATTAGTCACAACTTCCATACGCTGGCCTACCCCTAAGTCTAAGTAAAGACCACCCAAATATATGTTCCAGACCCCAGAAAAAGTGCGTAAAACACTTATTAGTCACAACTTCCATACGCTGGCCTACCCCTAAGTCTAAGTAAGAGCACCCAAATATATGTTCCAGACCCCAGAAAAGTGCGTAAAACACTTATTAGCCACAACTTCCATACGCTGGCCTACCCCTAAGTCTAAGGGCTAAGCCTAAACTTGTTGTTCCAAAGGGTAGTTTCAACGATTTTTAGAAGGTCTGATTTTTGGGGGAGGGGGTATTCTATACTAGCGCCCAATTTTTCAGTGCAGTCCACTCTCGACTTAGTGTAACCCCAAAAAGTGCCTAGGGTCCGACACTTTTTTACATCTATTTTTCAGAACTTTTGCCAGTTGTCTTTGGCTAGTCTAATCGGAAATATCGCAAGGATTCCGATTTTGCCGATCGGTTTTGTGAATAAAAACAGTTTTGCCGAAAAGACCCGCGCCTCTCGATTTAGTGCAGCCTTATTTTCAAAAAAAAAAAGGCTACACTAAATCGAGAGTGGACTGTATATATAATGTGTGAAACATTACACATGCTTGGTCCACCTGTGGTTCGGGCCTTTTTCGTTCCGAAATGTATTCCTGGCTTCAATTAGGCACGTTTCAACATTATGTAAAAATG
This sequence comes from Ditylenchus weischeri, assembly GCA_029231635.1. Taxonomy (NCBI): domain Eukaryota; kingdom Metazoa; phylum Nematoda; class Chromadorea; order Rhabditida; family Anguinidae; genus Ditylenchus; species Ditylenchus weischeri. The sequence continues at coordinate 8,851 of JAMRYI010000592.1, forward strand.
GTGATGTGAGGTTATCGGGGTTAAATTTTATTGTTTTCTCTGCCGGCCAACCAAATGAGGATAACGGCGACATTATATCGAGTGGACAGTACCACAAAAATCGCTTTTCGATTCTGAATCGAACGTGAAAAACCGTTTTGGAAAATACGCGGTACTTATACGGTTCCCCCATATCGCAATTTTTTCCAAAACAGGTTTTAACCATTTCTAAGCAGTTCTTACACGCTAAAACCGGTAAAAACGTTGTTTCCGACCACTTTCCATCAAAAATTTTGACTTTTTAGATTTTCTACGGGGTACATGGTCCGGGCCAAGGGCTGACCCTTTATATATCAAGAAATATATCAAGGAAATTTACCGTATAAGTACCAAATACGCGTTCTAAAAAAGTTATGCCAAAAAAAGTTCTTGACTCGCTTCTGCAAAATAAACTTGCTCATTTGGAAAATTTTCCAAGATGATCCAGTAAAAGGGTTGATTAAATGGCCACAGGGGCGTGACCAAACCCTAATTTTTCCAGTGTCTTTTTCTATAAGACCTCAATTTTCTTGGCATCTTTTGGAAAAATTTTGCAATTGTGATGTTAATGCTACCAATCCAACTTTAAATTACAGGGTGGCACAAATATTTTTGGGTTTTTAAATGGCTGTATTTTTATAATTATATGAACTCATCAACCAGATCTCTTTTCTATCAGATAGAGAACGACGAGAGTTTTTGTTTAATACCAAACTTTGTAATAAAAATCCCAAAAATTCTCAAATAATTCTTTAAAACTTTTACTGCCAACTGCGATACAACGGTTTAATCGAAGAGGATATGCTGTTCGTACTGTTGATAACTTCATGGTACAATTTTTCGAATGCAATCTCAATTCTCCCAATAAGCTCATCCACGTCTGCAATAGGCTCCTATTAGACTCGGCTTTTTATCCAGCTCCACAAGGAGAAGTCACATAGCGTGAGATCTGGTGAGTAAGGGAGACCATGACCAGTTTGGAGAACCTCTGCCCATCCATCGTTCAGGAAACACTTCAGAACACTTCTTTAACAAGGAATTGCATGACCAAGCTACTAAACAATGATCACTACCTCGATAGAAATCAACTCATTGAAATTTGGCCACTATTGAAAATCAGGAACCACTTGTTGTTGAAGAAGTTGGCGGTAATGTGTTAAAGAAATATTTGAAAAATTGTAGGATTTTTGTTACAAAGTTTGGTATTAAACAAAAAGTCCCGTTTTCCTCTACCTGATAAACAACAATAGATCTGTTCCAGAGTCGACTGGGGTGGCTGTTCCAGAGTCGACTGGGGTGCCTGTTCCAGAGTCGACTGGGGTGCCTGTTCCAGAGTCGACTGGGGTGCCTGTTCCAGAGTCGACTGGGGTGGCTGTTCCAGAGTCGACTGGGGTGCCTGTTCCAGAGTCGACTGGGGTGCCTGTTCCAGAGTCGACTGGGGTGCCTGTTCCAGAGTCGACTGGGGTGCCTGTTCCAGAGTCGACTGGGGTGCCTGTTCCAGAGTCGACTGGGGTGCCTGTTCCAGAGTCGACTGGGGTGCCTGTTCAGAGTCGACTGGGGTGCCTGTTCCAGAGTCGACTGGGGTGCCTGTTCCAGAGTCGACTGGGGTGCCTGTTCCAGAGTCGACTGGGGTGCCTGTTCCAGAGTCGACTGGGGTGCCTGTTCCAGAGTCGACTGGGGTGCCTGTTCCAGAGTCGACTGGGGTGCCTGTTCCAGAGTCGACTGGGGTGCCTGTTCCAGAGTCGACTGGGGTGCCTGTTCCAGAGTCGACTGGGTGCCTGTTCAGAGTCGACTGGGGTGGCTGTTCCAGAGTCGACTGGGGTGGCTGTTCCAGAGTCGACTGGGGTGCCTGTTCCAGAGTCGACTGGGGTGCCTGTTCCAGAGTCGACTGGGGTGCCTGTTCAGAGTCGACTGGGGTGCCTGTTCCAGAGTCGACTGGGTGCCTGTTCCAGAGTCGACTGGGGTGCCTGTTCCAGAGTCGACTGGGGTGCCTGTTCCAGAGTCGACTGGGTGCCTGTTCCAGAGTCGACTGGGGTGGCTGTTCCAGAGTCGACTGGGGTGCCTGTTCCAGAGTCGACTGGGGTGCCTGTTCCAGAGTCGACTGGGGTGCCTGTTCCAGAGTCGACTGGGGTGCCTGTTCCAGAGTCGACTGGGGTGCCTGTTCCAGAGTCGACTGGGGTGGCTGTTCCAGAGTCGACTGGGGTGCCTGTTCCAGAGTCGACTGGGGTGCCTGTTCCAGAGTCGACTGGGGTGCCTGTTCCAGAGTCGACTGGGGTGCCTGTTCCAGAGTCGACTGGGGTGCCTGTTCTAGAGTCGACTGGGGTGCCTGTTCCAGAGTCGACTGGGGTGCCTGTTCTAGAGTCGACTGGGGTGCCTGTTCCAGAGTCGACTGGGTGCCTGTTCCAGAGTCGACTGGGGTGCCTGTTCCAGAGTCGACTGGGGTGCCTGTTCAGAGTCGACTGGGGTGCCTGTTCCAGAGTCGACTGGGGTGCCTGTTCCAGAGTCGACTGGGGTGCCTGTTCCAGAGTCGACTGGGTGCCTGTTCCAGAGTCGACTGGGTGCCTGTTCCAGAGTCGACTGGGGTGCCTGTTCCAGAGTCGACTGGGTGCCTGTTCCAGAGTCGACTGGGGTGCCTGTTCTAGAGTCGACTGGGGTGCCTGTTCCAGAGTCGACTGGGGTGCCTGTTCCAGAGTCGACTGGGTGCCTGTTCCAGAGTCGACTGGGTGCCTGTTCCAGAGTCGACTGGGGTGCCTGTTCAGAGTCGACTGGGTGCCTGTTCCAGAGTCGACTGGGGTGCCTGTTCCAGAGTCGACTGGGTGCCTGTTCCAGAGTCGACTGGGTGCCTGTTCCAGAGTCGACTGGGGTGCCTGTTCCAGAGTCGACTGGGGTGCCTGTTCCAGAGTCGACTGGGGTGCCTGTTCCAGAGTCGACTGGGGTGCCTGTTCCAGAGTCGACTGGGTGCCTGTTCCAGAGTCGACTGGGGTGCCTGTTCAGAGTCGACTGGGTGCCTGTTCCAGAGTCGACTGGGTGCCTGTTCCAGAGTCGACTGGGGTGCCTGTTCCAGAGTCGACTGGGTGCCTGTTCCAGAGTCGACTGGGGTGCCTGTTCCAGAGTCGACTGGGTGCCTGTTCCAGAGTCGACTGGGTGCCTGTTCCAGAGTCGACTGGGGTGCTGTTCAGAGTCGACTGGGTGCCTGTTCCAGAGTCGACTGGGGTGCCTGTTCCAGAGTCGACTGGGGTGCCTGTTCCAGAGTCGACTGGGGTGCCTGTTCCAGAGTCGACTGGGTGCCTGTTCCAGAGTCGACTGGGGTGCCTGTTCAGAGTCGACTGGGGTGCCTGTTCCAGAGTCGACTGGGGTGCCTGTTCCAGAGTCGACTGGGGTGCCTGTTCCAGAGTCGACTGGGGTGCCTGTTTCCTATTTGCTCCAAAAAGAATGATTTTTTCGTCAAAAAAGTCGATTTTTAGTCGAAAATATATTTTTCGAAAAATATCTTTTCGCCACCTAATAACATGTTTTTTCGCCTAATCACAACCTGAAAAGCTCGAAAAGTGGTCAAAACACACTTTTGGGAGGACGGCGTATAAGGCACTTTAGCCGAGATGTAGTTGATGTGTTCATCAAATTTTAAAAATACAGCCATTTTGAAAACCCAAAAATACTTGTGCCACCCTGTACATGTTTCATGACAACGATCAAATAGGGTGCTTCAGTCAGGTAGGGTTTGTTCCAGTTGACATTCAAGTCGACCACATCTAGAACCCATTTAGCACCCATTCTTCGGGCATAGTTCAGTTGCTCTTCAGCCTCCACTATTTCCCTAATGCGAGTCTTGATGGCCTCATTGGCTACTAAGCAAAAAGTCCAGGGCTGGAGATTGGCCCCACTAGGTGAGCTACCGGCAGTTTTGATCAGGTTTTGCATGAGTTTCAAGGAGACTGGTCTGGTAGGGCTGAATTTGCGCACACTCCTTCTCACCTTCATTTGCTCGTAGAAGAGTTGGGAGCGACGTTGCATGTCGCCATCCGACAGATTCAGCGGTTTATAGGGCACCTCTTTGGCTGAGGAGTTTTGCTGCTGGGTGTGGAAGTCGTCGTGTTCATCGACCAGATCCAGAGAATCTCCGGCCTGAAAGGGGAATGTAAAGTTATCTTGTCAAAGAACATTAGAGTGTGCCTAAAATTTTAATCGGTTCGTTCCAAATAACTCTAAAGAGTACAGTTTGAGACAAAAGAGAACTGTCCCCCGCCAATTCAAATTTTGGACATGCCGTTGCGCTCAATAACCATGGTCCTGTATGGCTTGTTCACGTACTTCGAGTTTGAGTTCGTGGTCGAACTTGAAAAAGTTAGTGTAAATAACTTAGATCGCTCAGAATCTCGTCCCAGGGTGGCCAAAAACCAGTGAAAGCTGTTTTTTGGGGATTTAATAAAGTTTGGGTCCAAGTTAATAAAGTTTGGGTCCAAGTTATGTTCCAGAGTCGACTGGGGTGCCTGTTTTCCTGTTCCGTGCCTGTTATACACATGAGCACTTTCAAATTCGACCTCGAACACTGAACTCGAAGTACTTGAACACCTTCGAGTTAGAGTTCAGAAGTGTTCACGTAGCCAAAAATCCAAACTCGAAGAACGTGAACAAGCCATTAATTAATCTTTCAATCTTCAACTTTCAATCAAAATTGGCTTATTTTTAATAAATTTCAGCTGAAAAACAATTTAAACGTTATTATTGACTTCGTAATAACTTGTTTCAATTAAATACATTAAAAAGTTTAAAAAAGGTGTCAAATATATATGTATCTGAAATCTCTTTTGTTGAAAACCTCGGTAGACCGACACTTTGGTCTAGAATTGAACTTAAAGCCTATTTAAACCGACACCTTAACCCGGTCCCCAGGGGTGTCGGTTTATATTAGGCTTGACTACGTACGTTGAAAAAAAGCAAAATTAAAAAGCAATAAAATACTATGGGACGGAAAAATGTCCAACGGGAAAATATCCAATTCCAGTAAAACATTGGTCAAATTTGTTATTTTTAATTTTTTAACTTGGAAGACAATGTATTTTTAGTTTTTCGTGTTTTAAAAGCTTGCCTGTCTGTCCACAAATTCTTTTTTCCTGGTCTTGTCAGAAGGGAGTTATAGTTGGTATCACTCTGGAATGAATGTCTAGTAGAGCTGAAATTATTTGTGGGAGAGTCTGTTGGTTGACGCCGTCTGTTCAGGTTGAACATGGTGTGGAATTGGTAGTAGACAAACAGAACAACTAAAACAGCCGCCAGAGAGTTCAAATGCCACAGTTCAGTGGAGTGGAACAGATGGCGGAGGATGCCTGAGGGAGAGGAAGTACCTTCTTCTTTTACTTCCATTCTAGACATTTTTAGACAGTGGTCAGGACTGAATTCGTGCCATCACGGCTAAAGTGCTTCATATCGACCCCTCCCAAAACCCATTTTAATAGCATTATTAGGGCATAATTATGCTAGAAAACACATTTTTAGGTGGCGGACGGCACTTTTTCGAAAAAATTTTTTATATACCTGCCTGCCTTCGTCAGGCCACCTTATTCAATAGGAAGCCCCTTTGGGGGTACATGGTTCGGGACAGGGGCTGACCCTTTATATGCATATAACCGTAGCGCTACAGCATGGTGATAAGATGTTGTCGTAACGCTTTGAGTTCAATAAAACATTAGACCAGTTAAAGTGATAAAGACGCTGGTCAACTTCTCAAAATGACCTCACAAGTGTGTGGAGACATATGGTGACTTACCCCGAAACAATTACACTAAGTTTTATATGTCAAATGAAAGAGGAGAATCAGAGCTACAAAATTATATCAAGAGATAAAAGATAAGATTATAAAATCATCAAAATATAAGGTTTTGAAAATGCGTTCCGAACTTTCTTAATTGAGATTTTTGTAAAAAAAAATATTTTTTGATAAAGTGCCGTGCGCCACCTAAAAATGTGTTTTCTAGCATAATTATGCTTTAATAATGCCATAAAAATGGTTAAAATGGGTTTCGGGAGAGGTCGATATAAAGCACTTTAGCCGTGATTTGGCTTTAAGGAATTATGTAGATTTTGTGTAGGAACGGTGCTGCTGGAACCCGAAAAATCCACTCTGGCTGCAACTCTGATGCCCCCTGGTGTCTAATGCTGATGTCTAATGCCCCCTGAGCCCCCGAAGGGGGCTCAGGGGGCATTAGACATAATTCCGAGCAAGACTCTTGATTTAAAAGCCGAACAGCCAACGTCTTCATTAACACACAACAAACAAATGACATTAACAACTACAATAGCAGCTCAATTTTGACAATAACAAAACAACTGTGACATGGACAAATTAAACAAATATTGTAGTTGTGGGTGTGCGCATCTCAACCCCAAGCAACCAAGCCTTGGTCGGTTAGAGATGCGCGCACTCACTTACCTCAGACATGATTCCGAGCAAGACTCTTGATCAAAAATGCATTTAGAGGCTCTTTTTGCCCAGCTCCAGTGACCAAAACATGGTAAAACAGCCAAATGGTCGAAATTTCAAAATGCCCAAAACTCAATTTTTTATTGACCAGAACACAAAAATAATGTCTTTTTTGAACTTCTGAGGTGATTTTAGGTTGATATAGGGTATTTGGAAACACTTTAAAAAAAATTCATTTGGTGGGGGGTATACTCTGGTAGGGTCGAACTTTCAAATCAAGTCTGCGGCTAAAATTTGAATTAGTCTGAAAAAAAATCAAAATTCGATGATAAAATCTTTGATTTCGCTACTGCCACAAGTCTTGAATTCTAGTGCCGAAATTCCAGCGGAATTTACAGTCTCGGCAGCAGATTTGACAGGGAACGTGACTGTATATTTTAAAAAGATTTTTACTTTTTTCGAGATTTTAAATCTTTTTTATTTTTGAAATTTTCAGTCAAAATCTTTTTTTTTCGCTTTGAAATAGCAATAAGCACTGTATAAAATGGCATTTTTGACGAAAAATGACCAAATGTACTTTTTTGAAAATTTTGAGTTACGTACCCTGGGATTTGATCTGGCAAAAATATAAAATTATCGGCAAAATATTTCAAATTTTTAGTAAAAAATTAAATATCACCAGAAACTTTGTCGTGGTATTTATTCCCCCTAAGATAATATGATTTTATACTCGATGGTTTCAAGCACTGATCCGTGCTCGATTATTCAGGCACGGAATTCTTTCTAAATCGGATGCCACCATTACGCTTTACTATAAAAAAGTAGACGACTTGACGACCAAAAGAACTGAACTTCTTGATAAGGCGCGAATTCAAATTTCAAACCAACATTTTCGAAAAGAATTTTGCCAGCTTTTAGCAAACTTTTTGAGAGGTGATAATTTGCCACAGTAAATTACCATTTTACAACCCTGGTCTAAATAAACAGTTGAATCATAACGGGACGTATTCTTCTGAACAAACGGGTCCTTTCAGTTAAGAATGAAAAAAAATTAAAAAAAACACTGTACCCATAAAATAAAAATAATACTTCAAAAATATTAGAAACTTGTCCAGATCAAGCAGTAGCTTTACCATCGCAACTAATAACCCCAAAACAAAATTAATCACAACATCTAAAACCAAAAGCAATTCATAAACATAGCTAGGATGAGCGAATGATAAATGACTTTTTTGATCTCCTCCAAATATTACCTTGCCCAACAACTGTGCACTTCAAAATCACTGTTCAAACCAGTTTTGTCCTGGCACGAAAGTTTCTTTTTTCCGCCATCCTTTATTTTCCACCCATTTTAGTCAAGTGACAAGCACCTTTTTGTAATTAAAAGCGTCTTTTTGAAGGTCTAGAAAAAAAACAAAAAGGTAAATATTAATAATATGTTGGAAAAACCGTTTTCTAGGTGGTTTTTTAAACTAAAATTGGGGGTGGGGTGACAGGGAGATAAGCCATTTTGGTCAAAAATTAGGGGGGATTTGGGGAAATTTTGGGGGGATGGGTAGTGGTTTGTTGCGAAATGTGTGGTTTATTCTTGCTATCACCTCATTCGCAATCTAATATTTGTGAAGCTGGCTAGTAGTGTATATTGCTGATTTTTCTCACCATCAAGAGCAGTATGAGAAGAGGGATTATCTTATCGTGCAGTTGTTGTTATTCTTGAAGAGTCTTTATTTAGACTGCTCTAGGTCTGGCTGAATTGATCAGTAAGTGAAATTTTAGTTGGAAATCAAATCAAAATATACTCCAATCAAAATTTTTACAGAAAAAAGTTAATCAGGTTCGAGCTTATCTAGGCACCGGTGTTTGGCAATGTTGTGACATTTTTCGAATTTGCATTGAGCGGAGGGTAGGTCAGCGTAGGTTAGTACTAACACAAAAATAGGTTATCCGATTCGCGAGCAAATTCGAATTCGGCAAATCCGCCGGCGAACCACTCGAATAATTGTGCACTTTCGGCGAATTCAAAAAGTCACGAAAATTGCCGAACAAGTATGAACCACTTTTTTTTACCGAGTGGGCAAAGAAATTCCCACCATTTCAAATGCTCACAACTTTTGGTAGATGCCAAATTTCGACAAACGGTTTTCGGCAATAGTCTTAGAAAATATACATTTTGTTTGGTATACAATGTCAAAAACACGATTTTCGCTTGGTCCCCCCTGTGGTTTAGGCCTTGCCCATCCAGAGGGCACCCACAGATCAGGACCCAAACCACAGGGGGAACAAGCGAAAATCGTGTTTTTGACATTGACCAAACAAAATGTATATTTTTTCTAGGACTATTGCCGAAAACCGTTTGTCGAAATTCGACGTCTACCAAAAGTTATGAGCATTTGAAATGCTGGGAATTTCTTTGCCCACCCGGTACAAGTATCCAAATATTAAAGGCATCTGGACACCCTAATCATTTTATTTCAAAAATGTGTAGCGTGAACTTTTTTGTTGTTGACTGTGATAATGGGCGATGAAGAGACTTCACACGAGGATGAGGGAGAACACCCGAGTCGGTGGTTTTGCCACTTGATGAAGGTGCTTCTCTTCCAATGAACCTTTCTAATCTTCTCTCTGAGCATATTCCACTGCCCACCAAACATAAAAATGGCTGCGAGTTAGGGTGGTCAGCGACCGACCCAAGCATAAAATCAATCCAAAATAATTTCTCTCTAGCCCATTCCAATAATGAAATTTCAGAACATGCCCAACTTTGGTTTCAACATTCCTGACAGTCTCAAGAGAAATGGCAGTGGATCACCATTTGGTCGTCCACCTCCATCCTCCAATCCACCAGCTCAACAAGCACAGGGGTCTGCCCCAGGGTTCACCAGCGTCTTCAACAAGTCCTCATTTTCCAACACCTTGCCCACACTCAATGCCAACAGTTCTCAAGCACCAAGCAGGGTATTTGGCAGCAACATGGCTAACAATAGCTTTTCTGCCGGATTCTGCTCCTCCAATAAACCATTTTCGTCGACGGCCGTTGCAAGTAATGGAGTATTTTTGAAGGGAGCAACAGGACAACAAGGTTCCAATGGCCCTTCAACATCTTCGGTCGGCCTGCCTCAAAACCCCAAACAACAAATGATGAACGTGCTAGGAGAGAGTAAGTACTATTAATGGTCCTAGGGTAGATAAAGGTCGACTTACTAAAAATGACATTCTTGAAACAATGGTACTTACTTATTCTGTTTGACAACCCCTCATGGTGCTAACCTAATGACACTACCGTATGTTAAGATGGATTCAAAATTGTTTTTGTAAAATAGAACAGATAACACTGGAAAGGCGAGAAAAAGCGAAAAAAATTTGCAAGAGTATTGCGAAAATGACTTATTTGAGCCAAAAAATTTAACCAAAAGAGGGAAGGTCAAACAAAATAGGGGCTTACCAAAAAACTTTAGGCTTAAAATGGCCGTAACTTATTTCTAGAATAATTTTTGAAATTTTGTTTTCGCTTATTGATCTTTCTCGTCGACAATATTTTTTCGATGTATAATGTCAAAAAAAATTGTTTGGTCCCCCTCCGGTGTTGATCTTGGTATTTGGGTGACCTCTGGATGGGCAGATGGTCAAGGGCTAAACCTCAAGGGCGACCAAGCGAAAATTGTGTTTTTTGACATTGTACAACAACGACGAGAAAAATCGATTGCCGAAAACCGAATTTCGAAAATTGCTCTAGAAAAAAGTTATGACCAATTTAAACCGCTCAAAAGTTCTAGACACACTCTGTAAGCAATAATTTAACACAAACGCATTTGAACCCACACAAAATTTTACAGACTAAAAATAATCAGGATTTTAGAACTTCAAAAGTCGTCTGCAGAGTCACTTTTCAACCGCAAACCACTTCCGACTGCACCAACCTTTAGCCAGTTCAAACAGCAAGCGACTGGAAGTAGCACTTCATCAGCCGAATCCAAGGGGAGCTCGCATATGGATGGCTCAAAAAAGTCATTTGAAGGCTTTGGTGGTCCAAGATTAAAAGGTGCCTCCACCGGCTTTAACTTCAAACACCGCTCTCCACCTGTAAATAGATTAGAGCCACAAAAGCAGGTGGCCGGATCTTCAGCTAATGGGACATCAACATTGAAAAAAGCTGCAGCCATTCATAGAGTGGAGAACAGGCAGAATCGGTATGATTAGAAACTTGTAAAATCGAAAATTAATTTTTTGGATATAAAAAGGCGATCTCAAAATTTTGAAAAAAGTACATTTCCAAAAAAATTTACTTTTGAATGAAACAGTCATTTTATCCCATGCTTATTATCATGGCCGATATTAAAGCGTGGATTACGTCAAAAAATGCTCACTTCAAGCTTTTATTGATGTAGAGGGTGAATATGCTCCAGAATAATATTCAGAAATGTTATAGGTGGACTTGTATTTGGGTTGTTGTTGAATAGTGTGCAAATAAAAAAACCGACGTTAATTATGCACCAACCCAATAAAAGCATTTGGGCTGCCAAAGAAGTATAATTTTTTTATAAAAAGTATAGATGGCAACCTTGTATATAACGTCCAAAAGACAATTTTAACTTGGTTTACCAAGTAGTTGGGTCCTTTTCTGTTGATGCCCTCTGATTGGACAAAGACAAAATGAATGAAGGTGTTTACAAACGCCTTCAAACGGTGGACTGAAAAAAATATTATTTTGTAGAAAAAAATTAAAAAGACATTGATTGAATTCGCGCATTTTTACCCTTTTTGTAAGTCTTTAATTTATGGAAACCCATAATCAGTGTTTTCAAAAGTCCCACTATCACACTAACTTCACCCACCATTTTATCTAAAATATTGTTTTCGGTTTTCAGATGTTTTTACACCATCTTGTAGCTGAGATTTTTCTCTATCGATTCAGTGGTTAAACACACCAGCTGAAAATAATTTTTGACAAAATCACATCAAGTGTGACTTTAAAGTCACACTTTTTATGAAAAGGTGTGACTTTAAGGTCACACTTGGTGTGATTTTGTCAAAAATCTCAAAATGAGAACAATGGCCCTGTTCATAGTCGGGGTCAACTTTTAGGGTCAACTTATTCTTATATTCAAATAATTTCAATATTTTTCTTGAAACTATTTGTTTTATTTTCATGTTTTTGACCCTAGAGCAACTTTTTGAGCTCTACACGAAAATTCGTACAGTGTTTCCGAGTGATTTATGAATATTTGACGTATAAAAATCGGTGGGTGAAAAAAGTTGAAGGGTCAACGTAGGGGGTCAACATTTGCTAAAATTTTGTAGAGACAAGATTTTCAATATCTGTTAATGCCGTCTTGTAGAGCTCAAAAAGTTGAGTGGGCGTCATAAATGTCAGATTCGGCACTTTCTCCTCAAAAAATTTATATTTTAGCAACTTTTGAAAAAAAGTTGACCCGTAAAAAGTTGAGGGGTCAGCTCGACTATGATTACAGCCAATAGCTTTAGCACGTGCTATCACTGCTAAGTTACGATAGCAGTATCTTTTTTATCGTCACTGCAACTACTCTTTTAAGATTTTATCATAAAAATTCCAGAATCAATGAAACCGAAAGAGAAACCGAAATATAAGTTGCCAAAATTTTCCAGTGCTGCAGTCAACAATGTATGGATGGACTCTCCTATGGCGTCTGCTTTGCGAACATCAAAGGGGACAACAGCGGTAGCGAAACCAATCTCAGCAATGGAACCGAAGAAGCGGCGGTCCTCTGATGACATGGCTCTGGCGCTCAGAGCAAGACGCAATATTCTAGAAAGAACCAGCAGCAATGAAGGCAAGTCTCCAGCAACAGCAGCAGCCATGGCTATCAAACGGAAGAATATGCGGTTACCAGCTCAGAGAAACAGGCAAGTGGCGAATGAAATGGGTGCCCCAAAGGCTATTCCAAAGACGGATCGGTCAGAAGCAACGATTCCTGCGAGCTCAATGATGCAGTCATCCAGCCTACAGTCTCTACCTAAAGTTGATGCCAGTCAGTCAATGAAAACGAGTAGCAAGAAGGATGTGGGTCAGTAATTTTTTTGCTCTCTAATCAGGAACCAGCTTAATTCCCTTAAAAATTTTAGTTCAACAATTGCGTGCTCTGATCGGTACCTACTGCGAAACAAATGTGGAAAAATATCAGATTCTTAAAAGGCGAGATGAGTTAATGTACAAAACTAGGACAAAGAATACTGATGTGACGGTCATGGATATTACTCAAGTAAGTCTTTTGACCATTTACATCTTCTTGGTAAAGACTGCTAATCTGAATAAAAATTTTAGGGGAAGTGCCCAGATATGTGCCCTGAGAAGGAACGATATATGAGAGAAACGCAGAAGAATCTCAATCGATATGAGTGTGATCAACAAGGAGACATGGTGCCATCTTTGACAGTGAAGGACTACAGCAGAAGTGCAGCTGATCAAGTTTGTCTAATTATTGCCCTACCTGCTTGAAGTTATTTAAAAGAATTCAGGAGGAGCCCTTACCTCATGAACTCCGTCCTCCTCACGTCCTCCAAATGACTATGAATTACTTAATGAACAAGGTGAGTCGAGATATGCCGAGTGCACAGTTATTGATTTTTGAAATTTCAGATAGCCAATGAAATTCCATCAAATCCATCAGACTTGGTGAAGTGGTATGACTTCTTGTGGAGCAGGACTCGCTCTATTCGGAAGGTTAGGTGTTACTATTAAGCTACTCTTATAGACTTCTAAAAATGTCATTCCATTCAGGACATAACCCAGCAAATGCTGAATGATAAAGTAGCTGTGGACTTGGTGGAGAAGTGTGCGAGGCTTCATATATTTGCTTCCTTCCGCCTGGCCAGCCTCGACATCGCTGACTTCAACCAAAAGATGAATAGTGGTATGGCGTTTTCGGTGGCAATAAGCACAAATGTCGAGCTAATCTCTTGCGTTCTTCTTCTAGAAAACCTGTCCAAGTGCTTGCAAACTCTCCGCCATATGTATGATGATCTGGCAACTGAGGGAATATTTTGTTCAAGTGAGTCTGAGTTCCGTTCCTATGACATGATACTGAATCTGGCCGACTCGAATGTGCATGGGTGCGTTAAATTTTTTTGATTAGATTTTTTTTGACTGTCTGACTAGTAAATATTTAGCCAAGTGTTGTCGTATCGAAAGGACGTCAGGCAGTCCCCAGAAGTGCAACTAGCTCTCACTCTGGCCACCTCACTTCAAAACAATAACTATGTACAGTTCTTCAGACAGCTAAGAAATCATGCTTCTTTTCTCCAGGTTCACGATTGCTTTATATTTCTGATTGGGAAATAAATTGGTAAGTTTTAGGCTTGTCTGTGTCAACGTTACTTCCCTATGGTTCGGCATTCATCGCTGAAGACAATTTGCCATGCCTATAGGCTTTTTCCGCTGGACACATTCATTGACATTTTGGCCTTCGACAGTGCTACTGACGCCATTAAATTTCTGCTAGCTTTCGGGATTGAGATGGATCAAGCTGAAGAGAGCTACATCAGTGTGAGGGAAGGAAGATCAATTTTTGCTGGAAGGGCTCATGATTTGGAAAGTTTGGCAGTTGGACGAAGCGCATGGCTGGAAATGAAAATCGGTGGGAGGCCTCTTGCTGAGGTATTTTTTGTTTTAATTAGGTGAGTGAATACTCCATTTATCTGAATTGTTTCAGGTCTTATCCAATGGTCCGTGTGAGCATGTGCAAATTCCTAAACCCGTTGATTCTTTTGATGCCAATCACTGTTATACTCGTGATCCGTTCAATTCTCTCAGCAACCAGGATATTCAGCAAGAAGTAAGGGTTGACAAACAACAGACCGACTCGAAATTAGTCTTCTCCTCAACTACTTCGACGGTCAGAAAAGCACCAATTGATAATCAGGAATCTAAGCCTGCCTTTTCCTTTGCTAAGCCAACTCTGAACCAACTGGCGGAAGCAAAAAAACCTATGTCTGTTTTTTCATCAAATTTGTTGCCTACATCAAAGCCAAATATTGGGGTATGGAATCGCCTTTCATAATTGCCAATTGCTTAAAATTAAAACTTTTTAGTCTTCAAGCTACGCCGACGACTTCAAAATTCAGCAACCTTCTCCGTTTTCATTTGCTTCCGCTGTTAGTAAGTCCACCGTGGATGCTTCAGCAACAAAGCCTGCCTTCCCGAGTGCAAGCATCTTTGGCCAGAAATCGACTTTGACTTCTAGTCCTGGTGCGCAGCCTTCAGCAATGTGGTCTCAGATGAAGTTCAATGGAAATAACAAGTGCAACCTTCCAGTGTTTGCGGCCAAGGCAGAAGTATGTGAGCAGAAGATTCCTTCGCAGCCATCGGCGATTGAGATGGAAGCAAAGTTGGAAGAGGAAAGAAAAGCTATTGCCAGAGCGGAGGCTGAAACAAAGCGAAAGGCAGAAATTAAAGCATTGCAGCAGGCTGAGATTGAGAAGCAGAAAGCCGAAATGGATGCTAGGCGGAAAAAGGAAGAAGTAGGCTAACGAAATTTTTAGTTTTCAGTAATTCTCTAATCTTAATAAATTTTAGCTCAAGTTAGAGGCGAAGCAGTTTATTGACTCTCAAGTAAAGCAGATTTTGGAATCTTTGGTGCAAAGGGAGCTCGAGACAATTGCTGCCGAAATTCGCGAAGAAGCTGAACTGTTTCAAAGAAAGTTGTCCAGGTTTCAGGACAATCTATTCAACATGTGGTGAGTCAGTTTGCGTGTTCTTTAATACAAACGACACCACGCTCAAGTTCCCCACCACCTGGGGTATGCTGCCTAGGGTATAAAACTTTTTATCTCTTTTTTCATAGCTTTGGGGCAAGCTTAATTTGTTTGTCTAGTTCGAAGCAAATTTGATTGTGATTTATTCTTAACACCTCAATTTAATAGTTTCATTTAAAAGTGGAATTCTTGCGGTTTTTCAGGCTGCTAATAATTAGGTTCGTTTTATTAATTAGGTTCGCCAGAAAGTCTCTAAAGGTTGGGGTGAGAGTCCGACGGATCTTGAACGTGGATGAACTTGAGGGGTGTACATTTAATTTCGTCTCGATGTTTAAATCGTTGTTTTAAGGTTGCGTCAATTCACGGATCAGTGGAAGAGTGTAGTGAAACGCAATAAGCTGTTAAGGAGCATATCTCTTCGTCAGCAGGAAGGCATGTTTTTTTTCTATGATTATTAAAAATTGGTGTTGAATGGGCAATGAAGAGACTTCACACGAGGAGGAGGGGAGAACACCCGAGTCGGTGGTTTTGCCACTTGATGAGGGTGCTTCTCTTCCAATGAACCTTTCTAATCTTCTCTCTGAGCATATCTGAAAAAGTTGTTTTCATTTACATATGTGATTTATAGAAATAAATAAATAAAGCATTCCAATATTCAGGGATAACCATTGCGAAGGCAAGAAGATCAAATGCAGAATTGTGCTCATCATCCAACTCTACCATGCCGCAGCCGAAAAGAAGGCGAATAACAGCAGAGCAAATGGAATTATGCCTCTATGCCCGATATTACAATGGAGTTCGAACAAAGCAGCTGGCCAAAGTATACTTCGCGAAGTGGCGACGATTTGTGGTTGATCGCAGGAAAAGAAGTTATTTTGAGGCAAGTTATTTTACTTAAAAAGTTTTCTTTTAAGAAAATCAAAATTTAAAGATTTTCTTTGTAGAGTTTCTTCATTCAAGCCTCCTATATGGGATCTTATGAAAACGGTAAATGGACAAACCAGTGGTCAAAGCAATCTGAAGAATGAGTGTCACCGTCCTGGTGTCATATAGCTCGATTTTGATTGGAGAGTATATACCTTTTGTGTAGACCGAACTATTAATGTCGTTGTATCGGTTGTTTTTGTTAATGCGGATGCCGGAACTATTGTGATGCTTAAACTCTGAATAAATTCTTGGATTAACCTGTGGCTTTGATGAGTAGGTCAACCCGGGTTGTGAGTACTGTATTATACGAGTAATTTTACGAGTTAGTGGTAAGATGGCAAGGGCCAGTAAGCTAGTGTGATATTGTTACAGAAGTGTTATGGTTTGTGGATTTCGCTATTACCAGTCAGCATTCTTCGTACTATTTTATTTTGTTCCATCTGAAAGCCATTTCCTTAATAACCTTTCTCGAGTTCTGTCAAATTTTGTCAATGGGACAAAAGAGCGATGTTGGGGTTTCGAAGCTGACTGCTTGTTTGAGAATAGTTACTCTAGATCTCATGTCAAGTGTCCTCAAAGAAGTCGATGGTTAGTTGTTCATGATTTTAAGATAAATCACAAAGATAATTTGCGCAATAATCGAAACCATTTTGCGTAACAGAAAGTTTTGTTCTCAGTTGAGGTCTAACATTAAATACACTTTATCATCATACTCCAGGGCTGGTGCTAACACAGAATCCGAACAAGTTGATCTCTTTTGGAAAGAGGGAGATTTCGGGTCCTTGAAAGCAAGACAAAGGTTGAGCATCTTCTTTAAATTGCGCAACTAAGTTACGTATTTCAGTTCTATAGCCACGATCTGCAACACCACTACAAGAGTAAATTATATTGTTCAGACTATTGAGACTTATTGGTATAGTTTTTTTTGCAGAATGGTTCTTTCTTGGAATGCTCAGACCACCTACGCTTTTGCTCAGCCAAAAACATTTTTTTTAACTTCAAAGGACTAGATGCTAAAAGCTCTTCGCGGTATGTCTTTTGAACATGCTATCTAGCCAAAAGTGGATTTTTATTGCGGAAATATTAATCTATATTTTTTTTCCTGTTTAGATCGATTTTTTGTCCGGGATCATCTTTGGTGAATCGATTACTAAAGCCCCAACTTGTCTCAACGACAACCCAACCCGTCCAAGTCCCAACTCGTCTTGATTCTAATTGGTCCCAATTCCGGTTCCTGCACATTTTGCCGCTTGACATTTATCCGCAGACACTTTACCGCAAACACTTTGCCCACCCAAAGCTATTTAAAACCCGTAAAATCATGTTGGACCCTTCGCGGGTTCACCCTTTTTTCCGCCAAAATCATTTCCGCAAATCTCATTTCCGCCACTTTTGGTCACCTCAAGTAAGTTACCGATTTTAACCCAGAATTTTGAGTATGCGGTCGAATCTGGATAAGCTGACACCCCGATAAACCGACACCCTCGATGACCCAATGATCACCCGATTTGGCCAGGTAAACGTAATTATTTTTCGACTGTTTCATCGACCATAATTTAAAAAACCCACCATTTTATCTAAAATATTGTTTTCGGTTTTCTACACCATCTTGTAGCTGAGATTTTTCTCTATCGATTCAGTGGTTAAACACACCAGCTGAAAATAATTTTTGACAAAATCACATCAAGTGTGACTTTAAAGTCACACTTTTTATGAAAAGGTGTGACTTTAAGGTCACACTTGGTGTGATTTTGTCAAAAATCTCAAAATGAGAACAATGGCCCTGTTCATAGTCGGGGTCAACTTTTAGGGTCAACTTATTCTTATATTCAAATAATTTCAATATTTTTCTTGAAACTATTTGTTTTATTTTCATGTTTTTGACCCTAGAGCAACTTTTTGAGCTCTACACAAAAATTCGTACAGTGTTTCCGAGTGATTTATGAATATTTGACGTATAAAAATCGGTGGGTGAAAAAAGTTGAAGGGTCAACGTAGGGGGTCAACATTTGCTAAAATTTTGTAGAGACAAGATTTTCAATATCTGTTAATGCCGTCTTGTAGAGCTCAAAAAGTTGAGTGGGCGTCATAAATGTCAGATTCGGCACTTTCTCCTCAAAAAATTTATATTTTAGCAACTTTTGAAAAAAAGTTGACCCGTAAAAGTTGAGGGTCAGCTCGACTATGATTACAGCCAATAGCTTTAGCACGTGCTATCACTGCTAAGTTACGATAGCAGTATCTTTTTTATCGTCACTGCAACTACTCTTTTAAGATTTTATCATATTTATCATGTCTTTTGAACATGCTATCTAGCCAAAAGTGGATTTTTATTGCGGAAATATTAATCTATATTTTTTTTCCTGTTTAGATCGATTTTTTGTCCGGGATCATCTTTGGTGAATCGATTACTAAAGCCCCAACTTGTCTCAACGACAACCCAACCCGTCCAAGTCCCAACTCGTCTTGATTCTAATTGGTCCCAATTCCGGTTCCTGCACATTTTGCCGCTTGACATTTATCCGCAGACACTTTACCGCAAACACTTTGCCCACCCAAAGCTATTTAAAACCCGTAAAATCATGTTGGACCCTTCGCGGGTTCACTCTTTTTTCCGCCAAAATCATTTCCGCAAACCTCATTTCCGCCACTTTTGGTCACCTCAAGTAAGTTACCGATTTAACCCAGAATTTTGAGTATGCGGTCGAATCTGGATAAGCTGACACCCCGATAAACCGACACCCTCGATGACCCAATGATCACTCGATTTGGCCAGGTAAACGTAATTATTTTTCGACTGTTTCATCGACCATAATTTAAAAAATTTTAACAATAAAATGCGGCACTATATGTTTTGATGCCTAAAAATATACCTTGGCCTCCTTCTCCTGTTGCTTTTTTGTAAGAAAATAATTGAATTTACTTTCTTCTAATTGACTACAATGTGTTTGAACACCATGATGTTCATAACTTCAACAGTATGTTCAATGTCTTATATTTATAGCACATGTTCATGCAAAAAACAGACATTTGAAATATTTTCAAAGAAGTACAATTTTAAAAGCGTAAAAAGACGAAAAAGGTCTGATATGTTTTCGGTTGATTTTTCAAAGGTCGGGGCAAGAACCGTAAAAGTCCGCCTGAGGAGTTTTATCTTGTTTTTTAAAAAACCGGAGAAAACCCATTAGCCAACGGATCTACAAAATTTTTCAGATTCTTTGGAAAATAGTAGAGTATTTACCAGCCTTTATTCTTTTTTGCATATAAATTGGAAAAACATTAGCTATTGATTGAGTGGTGAATCAATTCTTTGTCCATTCAAAATTTGACCCTAGTATAGAATACTCTGGCTCTCAGAGCAAGACGCAATATTCTAGAAAGAACCAGCAGCAATGAAGGCAAGTCTCCAGCAACAGCAGCAGCCATGGCTATCGTCCGCAGAGTCACTTTTCAACCGCAAACCACTTCCGACTGCACCAACCTTTAGCCAGTTCAAACAGCAAGCGACTGGAAGTAGCACTTCATCAGCCGAATCCAAGGGGAGCTCGCATATGGATGGCTCAAAAAAGTCATTTGAAAGCTTTGGTGGTCCAAGATTAAAAGGTGCCTCCACCGGCTTTAACTTCAAACACCGCTCTCCACCTGTAAATAGATTAGAGCCACAAAAGCAGGTGGCCGGATCTTCAGCTAATGGGACATCAACATTGAAAAAAGCTGCAGCCATTCATAGAGTGGAGAACAGGCAGAATCGGTATGATTAGAAACTTGTAAAATCGAAAATTAATTTTTTGGATATAAAAAGGCGATCTCAAAATTTTGAAAAAAGTACATTTCCAAAAAAATTTACTTTTGAATGAAACAGTCATTTTATCCCATGCTTATTATCATGGCCGATATTAAAGCGTGGATTACGTCAAAAAATGCTCACTTCAAGCTTTTATTGATGTAGAGGGTGAATATGCTCCAGAATAATATTCAGAAATGTTATAGGTGGACTTGTATTTGGGTTGTTGTTGAATAGTGTGCAAATAAAAAAACCGACGTTAATTATGAACCAACCCAATAAAAGCATTTGGGCTGCCAAAGAAGTATAATTTTTTTATAAAAAGTATAAATGGCAACCTTGTATATAACGTCCAAAAGACAATTTTAACTTGGTTTACCAAGTAGTTGGGTCCTTTTCTTTTGATGCCCTCTGATTGGACAAAGACAAAATGAATGAAGGTGTTTACAAACGCCTTCAAACGGTTGACTGAAAAAAATATTATTTTGTAGAAAAAAATTAAAAAGACATTGATTGAATTCGCGCATTTTTACCCTTTTTGTAAGTCTTTAATTTATGGAAACCCATAATCAGTGTTTTCAAAAGTCCCACTATCACACTAACTTCACCCACCATTTTATCTAAAATATTGTTTTCGGTTTTCAGATGTTTTTACACCATCTTGTAGCTGAGATTTTTCTCTATCGATTCAGTGGTTAAACACACCAGCTGAAAATAATTTTTGACAAAATCACATCAAGTGTGACTTTAAAGTCACACTTTTTATGAAAAGGTGTGACTTTAAGGTCACACTTGGTGTGATTTTGTCAAAAATCTCAAAATGAGAACAATGGCCCTGTTCATAGTCGGGGTCAACTTTTAGGGTCAACTTATTCTTATATTCAAATAATTTCAATATTTTTCTTGAAACTATTTGTTTTATTTTCATGTTTTTGACCCTAGAGCAACTTTTTGAGCTCTACACGAAAATTCGTACAGTGTTTCCGAGTGATTTATGAATATTTGACGTATAAAAATCGGTGGGTGAAAAAAGTTGAAGGGTCAACGTAGGGGGTCAACATTTGCTAAAATTTTGTAGAGACAAGATTTTCAATATCTGTTAATGCCGTCTTGTAGAGCTCAAAAAGTTGAGTGGGCGTCATAAATGTCAGATTCGGCACTTTCTCCTCAAAAAATTTATATTTTAGCAACTTTTGAAAAAAAGTTGACCCGTAAAAAGTTGAGGGGTCAGCTCGACTATGATTACAGCCAATAGCTTTAGCACGTGCTATCACTGCTAAGTTACGATAGCAGTATCTTTTTTATCGTCACTGCAACTACTCTTTTAAGATTTTATCATAAAAATTCCAGAATCAATGAAACCGAAAGAGAAACCGAAATATAAGTTGCCAAAATTTTCCAGTGCTGCAGTCAACAATGTATGGATGGACTCTCCTATGGCGTCTGCTTTGCGAACATCAAAGGGGACAACAGCGGTAGCGAAACCAATCTCAGCAATGGAACCGAAGAAGCGGCGGTCCTCTGATGACATGGCTCTGGCGCTCAGAGCAAGACGCAATATTCTAGAAAGAACCAGCAGCAATGAAGGCAAGTCTCCAGCAACAGCAGCAGCCATGGCTATCAAACGGAAGAATATGCGGTTACCAGCTCAGAGAAACAGGCAAGTGGCGAATGAAATGGGTGCCCCAAAGGCTATTCCAAAACGGATCGGTCAGAAGCAACGATTCCTGCGAGCTCAATGATGCAGTCATCCAGCCTACAGTCTCTACCTAAAGTTGATGCCAGTCAGTCAATGAAAGCTCAATGAGTGAAAGTTAAAAAATTAGAGAACAATTGCCTCTGAAGTCTTCTTACCAAAACTTTGATGCCAGTGCTGCAGTCAACAATGTATGGATGGACTCTCCTATGGCGTCTGCTTTGCGAACATCAAAGGGGACAACAGCGGTAGCGAAACCAATCTCAGCAATGGAACCGAAGAAGCGGCGGTCCTCTGATGACATGGCTCTGGCGCTCAGAGCAAGACGCAATATTCTAGAAAGAACCAGCAGCAATGAAGGCAAGTCTCCAGCAACAGCAGCAGCCATGGCTATCAAACGGAAGAATATGCGGTTACCAGCTCAGAGAAACAGGCAAGTGGCGAATGAAATGGGTGCCCCAAAGGCTATTCCAAAAACGGATCGGTCAGAAGCAACGATTCCTGCGAGCTCAATGATGCAGTCATCCAGCCTACAGTCTCTACCTAAAGTTGATGCCAGTCAGTCAATGAAAGCGAGTAGCAAGAAGGATGTGGGTCAGTAATTTTTTTGCTCTCTAATCAGGAACCAGCTTAATTCCCTTAAAATTAGTTTAGTTCAACAATTGCGTGCTCTGATCGGTACCTACTGCGAAACAAATGTGGAAAAATATCAGATTCTTAAAAGGCGAGATGAGTTAATGTACAAAACTAGGACAAAGAATACTGATGTGACGGTCATGGATATTACTCAAGTAAGTCTTTTGACCATTTACATCTTCTTGGTAAAGACTGCTAATCTGAATAAAAATTTTAGGGGAAGTGCCCAGATATGTGCCCTGAGAAGGAACGATATATGAGAGAAACGCAGAAGAATCTCAATCGATATGAGTGTGATCAACAAGGAGACATGGTGCCATCTTTGACAGTGAAGGACTACAGCAGAAGTGCAGCTGATCAAGTTTGTCTAATTATTGCCCTACCTGCTTGAAGTTATTTAAAAGAATTCAGGAGGAGCCCTTACCTCATGAACTCCGTCCTCCTCACGTCCTCCAAATGACTATGAATTACTTAATGAACAAGGTGAGTCGAGATATGCCGAGTGCACAGTTATTGATTTTTGAAATTTCAGATAGCCAATGAAATTCCATCAAATCCATCAGACTTGGTGAAGTGGTATGACTTCTTGTGGAGCAGGACTCGCTCTATTCGGAAGGTTAGGTGTTACTATTAAGCTACTCTTATAGACTTCTAAAAATGTCATTCCATTCAGGACATAACCCAGCAAATGCTGAATGATAAAGTAGCTGTGGACTTGGTGGAGAAGTGTGCGAGGCTTCATATATTTGCTTCCTTCCGCCTGGCCAGCCTCGACATCGCTGACTTCAACCAAAAGATGAATAGTGGTATGGCGTTTTCGGTGGCAATAAGCACAAATGTCGAGCTAATCTCTTGCGTTCTTCTTCTAGAAAACCTGTCCAAGTGCTTGCAAACTCTCCGCCATATGTATGATGATCTGGCAACTGAGGGAATATTTTGTTCAAGTGAGTCTGAGTTCCGTTCCTATGACATGATACTGAATCTGGCCGACTCGAATGTGCATGGGTGCGTTAAATTTTTGATTAGATTTTTTTGACTGTCTGACTAGTAAATATTTAGCCAAGTGTTGTCGTATCGAAAGGACGTCAGGCAGTCCCCAGAAGTGCAACTAGCTCTCACTCTGGCCACCTCACTTCAAAACAATAACTATGTACAGTTCTTCAGACAGCTAAGAAATCATGCTTCTTTTCTCCAGGTTCACGATTGCTTTATATTTCTGATTGGGAAATAAATTGGTAAGTTTTAGGCTTGTCTGTGTCAACGTTACTTCCCTATGGTTCGGCATTCATCGCTGAAGACAATTTGCCATGCCTATAGGCTTTTTCCGCTGGACACATTCATTGACATTTTGGCCTTCGACAGTGCTACTGACGCCATTAAATTTCTGCTAGCTTTCGGGATTGAGATGGATCAAGCTGAAGAGAGCTACATCAGTGTGAGGAAGGAAGATCAATTTTGCTGGAAGGGCTCATGATTTGGAAAGTTTGGCAGTTGGACGAAGCGCATGGCTGGAAATGAAAATCGGTGGGAGGCCTCTTGCTGAGGTATTTTTTGTTTTAATTAGGTGAGTGAATACTCCATTTATCTGAATTGTTTCAGGTCTTATCCAATGGTCCGTGTGAGCATGTGCAAATTCCTAAACCCGTTGATTCTTTTGATGCCAATCACTGTTATACTCGTGATCCGTTCAATTCTCTCAGCAACCAGGATATTCAGCAAGAAGTAAGGGTTGACAAACAACAGACCGACTCGAAATTAGTCTTCTCCTCAACTACTTCGACGGTCAGAAAAGCACCAATTGATAATCAGGAATCTAAGCCTGCCTTTTCCTTTGCTAAGCCAACTCTGAACCAACTGGCGGAAGCAAAAAAACCTATGTCTGTTTTTTCATCAAATTTGTTGCCTACATCAAAGCCAAATATTGGGGTATGGAATCGCCTTTCATAATTGCCAATTGCTTAAAATTAAAACTTTTTAGTCTTCAAGCTACGCCGACGACTTCAAAATTCAGCAACCTTCTCCGTT
Organism: Ditylenchus weischeri; assembly: GCA_029231635.1. NCBI lineage: Eukaryota > Metazoa > Nematoda > Chromadorea > Rhabditida > Anguinidae > Ditylenchus > Ditylenchus weischeri. The sequence goes on from JAMRYI010000592.1 coordinate 33,085, forward strand.
TTCATTTGCTTCCGCTGTTAGTAAGTCCACCGTGGATGCTTCAGCAACAAAGCCTGCCTTCGAGTGCAAGCATCTTTGGCCAGAAATCGACTTTGACTTCTAGTCCTGGTGCGCAGCCTTCAGCAATGTGGTCTCAGATGAAGTTCAATGGAAATAACAAGTGCAACCTTCCAGTGTTTGCGGACAAGGCAGAAGTATGTGAGCAGAAGATTCCTTCGCAGCCATCGGCGATTGAGATGGAAGCAAAGTTGGAAGAGGAAAGAAAAGCTATTGCCAGAGCGGAGGCTGAAACAAAGCGAAAGGCAGAAATTAAAGCATTGCAGCAGGCTGAGATTGAGAAGCAGAAAGCCGAAATGGATGCTAGGCGGAAAAAGGAAGAAGTAGGCTAACGAAATTTTTAGTTTTCAGTAATTCTCTAATCTTAATAAATTTTAGCTCAAGTTAGAGGCGAAGCAGTTTATTGACTCTCAAGTAAAGCAGATTTTGGAATCTTTGGTGCAAAGGGAGCTCGAGACAATTGCTGCCGAAATTCGCGAAGAAGCTGAACTGTTTCAAAGAAAGTTGTCCAGGTTTCAGGACAATCTATTCAACATGTGGTGAGTCAGTTTGCGTGTTCTTTAATACAAACGAGTCCCGATAAGGTCTGTTCCATAATGCATTCTCAATCGTCAACCTTGGCAAAGTGCATTTCGCATTTTTCAATAAATAGCTTCGAGATTTTTCTGCAAGTTTGGTGTCACAGTGAATCTGAGATTTAGGGCTATCATTTGACACCAAACTTGCAGAGGGCCAAAATGAAAATTAGTTTGGTGTCAAAAAGATAGTCCTAAATCTAAGCTACATACACCTCAGCTACATACATCACAATATGACACTAAATTTGCCTGTAATAATTAAAGTTATCTCGCTGGAAAGGGCTAAAAACATTTTATCAAGGTTGAGGATTGAATTTGCATTGTGGGAGAGGCTTCAGACACCACGCTCAAGTTCCTCATCACCTGGGGTATGCTGCCTAGGGTATAAAACTTTTTATCTCTTTTTTTCAAAGTTTTGGGGCAAGCTTAATTTGTTTGTCTAGTCCGAAGCAAATTTGATTGTGATTTATTCTTAACACCTCAATTTAATAGTTTCATTTAAAAGTGGAATTCTTGCGGTTTTTCAGGCTGCTAATAATTAGGTTCGTTTTATTAATTAGGTTCGCCAGAAAGTCTCTAAAGGTTGGGGTGAGAATCCGACGGATCTTGAACGTGGATGAACTTGAGGGTGTACATTTAATTTCGTCTCGATGTTTAAATCGTTGTTTTAAGGTTGCGTCAATTCACGGATCAGTGGAAGAGTGTAGTGAAACGCAATAAGCTGTTAAGGAGCATATCTCTTCGTCAGCAGGAAGGCATGTTTTGTTCTATGATTATTAAAAATTGGTGTTGAATGGGCAATGAAGAGACTTCACACGAGGAGGGAGAACACCCGAGTCGGTGGTTTGCCACTTGATGAGGGTGCTTCTCTTCCAATGAACCTTTCTAATCTTCTCTCTGAGCATATCTGAAAAATTGTTTTCATTTACATATGTGATTTATAGAAATAAATAAATAAAGCATTCCAATATTCAGGGATAACCATTGCGAAGGCAAGAAGATCAAATGCAGAATTGTGCTCATCATCCAACTCTACCATGCCGCAGCCGAAAAGAAGGCGAATAACAGCAGAGCAAATGGAATTATGCCTCTATGCCCGATATTACAATGGAGTTCGAACAAAGCAGCTGGCCAAAGTATACTTCGCGAAGTGGCGACGATTTGTGGTTGATCGCAGGAAAAGAAGTTATTTTGAGGCAAGTTATTTTACTTAGGCTTAGGCTACTTAAAAAAATTTTCTTTTAAGAAAATCAAAATTTAAAGATTTTCTTTGTAGAGTTTCTTCATTCAAGCCTCCTATATGGGATCTTATGAAAACGGTAAATGGACAAACCAGTGGTCAAAGCAATCTGAAGAATGAGTGTCACCGTCCTGGTGTCATATAGCTCGATTTTGATTGGAGAGTATATACCTTTTTGTGTAGACCGAACTATTAATGTCGTTGTATCGGTTGTTTTTGTTAATGCGGATGCCGGAACTATTGTGATGCTTAAACTCTGAATAAATTCTTGGATTAACCTGTGGCTTTGATGAGTAGGTCAACCCGGGTTGTGAGTACTGTATTATACGAGTAATTTTACGAGTTAGTGGTAAGATGGCAAGGGCCAGTAAGCTAGTGTGATATTGTTACAGAAGTGTTATGGTTTGTGGATTTCGCTATTACCAGTCAGCATTCTTCGTACTATTTTATTTTGTTCCATCTGAAAGCCATTTCCTTAATAACCTTTCTCCAGTTCTGTCAAATTTTGTCAATGGGACAAAAGAGCGATGTTGGGGTTTCGAAGCTGACTGCTTGTTTGAGAATAGTTACTCTAGATCTCATGTTAAGTGTCCTCAAAGAAGTCGATGGTTAGTTGTTCATGATTTTAAGATAAATCACAAAGATAATTTGCGCAATAATCGAAACCATTTTGCGTAACAGAAAGTTTTGTTCTCAGTTGAGGTCTAACATTAAATACACTTTATCATCATACTCCAGGGCTGGTGCTAACACAGAATCCGAACAAGTTGATCTCTTTTTGGAAAGAGGGAGATTTCGGGTCCTTGAAAGCAAGACAAAGGTTGAGCATCTTCTTTAAATTGCGCAATTAAGTTACGTATTTCAGTTCTATAGCCACGATCTGCAACACCACTACAAGAGTAAATTATATTGTTCAGACTATTGAGACTTATTGGTATAGTTTTTTTTGCAGAATGGTTCTTTCTTGGAATGCTCAGACCACCTACGCTTTTGCTCAGCCAAAAACATTTTTTTTTAACTTCAAAGGACTAGATGCTAAAAGCTCTTCGCGGTATGTCTTTTGAACATGCTATCTAGCCAAAAGTGGATTTTTATTGCGGAAATATTAATCTATATTTTTTTTCCAGTTTAGATCGATTTTTTGTCCGGGATCATCTTTGGTGAATCGATTACTAAAGCCCCAACTTGTCTCAACGACAACCCAACCCGTCCAAGTCCCAACTCGTCTTGATTCTAATTGGTCCCAATTCCGGTTCCTGCACATTTTGCCGCTTGACATTTATCCGCAGACACTTTACCGCAAACACTTTGCCCACCCAAAGCTATTTAAAACCCGTAAAATCATGTTGGACCCTTCGCGGGTTCACTCTTTTTTCCGCCAAAATCATTTCCGCAAATCTCATTTCCGCCACTTTTGGTCACCTCAAGTAAGTTACCGATTTTAACCCAGAATTTTGAGTATGCGGTCGAATCTGGATAAGCTGACACCCCGATAAACCGACACCCTCGATGACCCAATGATCACCCGATTTGGCCAGGTAAACGTAATTATTTTTCGACTGTTTCATCGACCATAATTTAAAAAATTTTAACAATAAAATGCGGCACTATATGTTTTGATGCCTAAAAATATACCTTGGCCTCCTTCTCCTGTTGCTTTTTTGTAAGAAAATAATTGAATTTACTTTCTTCTAATTGACTACAATGTGTTTGAACACCATGATGTTCATAACTTCAACAGTATGTTCAATGTCTTATATTTATAGCACATGTTCATGCAAAAAACCGACATTTGAAATATTTTCAAAGAAGTACAATTTTAAAAGCGTAAAAAGACGAAAAAGGTCTGATATGATTTCGGTTGATTTTTCAAAGGTCGGGGCAAGATCCGTAAAAGTCCGCCTGAGGAGTTTTATCTTGTTTTTTAAAAAACCGGAGAAAACCCATTAGCCAACGGATCTACAAAATTTTTCAGATTCTTTGGAAAATAGTAGAGTATTTACCAACCTTTATTCTTTTTTGCATATAAATTGGAAAAACATTAGCTATTGATTGAGTGGTGAATCAATTCTTTGTCCATTCAAAATTTGACCCTAGTATAGAATACTCTGGCTCTCAGAGCAAGACGCAATATTCTAGAAAGAACTAGCAGCAATGAAGGCAAGTCTCCAGCAACAGCAGCAGCCATGGCTATCGTCCGCAGAGTCACTTTTCAACCGCAAACCACTTCCGACTGCACCAACCTTTAGCCAGTTCAAACAGCAAGCGACTGGAAGTAGCACTTCATCAGCCGAATCCAAGGGGAGCTCGCATATGGATGGCTCAAAAAAGTCATTTGAAAGCTTTGGTGGTCCAAGATTAAAAGGTGCCTCCACCGGCTTTAACTTCAAACACCGCTCTCCACCTGTAAATAGATTAGAGCCACAAAAGCAGGTGGCCGGATCTTCAGCTAATGGGACATCAACATTGAAAAAAGCTGCAGCCATTCATAGAGTGGAGAACAGGCAGAATCGGTATGATTAGAAACTTGTACAATCGAAAATTAATTTTTTGGATATAAAAAGGCGATCTCAAAATTTTGAAAAAAGTACATTTCCAAAAAAATTTACTTTTGAATGAAACAGTCATTTTATCCCATGCTTATTATCATGGCCGATATTAAAGCGTGGATTACGTCAAAAAATGCTCACTTCAAGCTTTTATTGATGTAGAGGGTGAATATGCTCCAGAATAATATTCAGAAATGTTATAGGTGGACTTGTATTTGGGTTGTTGTTGAATAGTGTGCAAATAAAAAAACCGACTTTAATTATGCACCAACCCAATAAAAGCATTTGGGCTGCCAAAGAAGTATAATTTTTTTATAAAAAGTATAGATGGCAACCTTGTATATAACGTCCAAAGACAATTTTAACTTGGTTTACCAAGTAGTTGGGTCCTTTTCTGTTGATGCCCTCTGATTGGACAAAGACAAAATGAATGAAGGTGTTTACAAACGCCTTCAAACGGTTGACTGAAAAAAATATTATTTTGTAGAAAAATTAAAAAGACATTGATTGAATTCGCGCATTTTACCCTTTTTGTAAGTCTTTAATTTATGGAAACCCATAATCAGTGTTTTCAAAAGTCCCACTATCACACTAACTTCACCCACCATTTTATCTAAAATATTGTTTTCGGTTTTCAGATGTTTTTACACCATCTTGTAGCTGAGATTTTTCTCTATCGATTCAGTGGTTAAACACACCAGCTGAAAATAATTTTTGACAAAATCACATCAAGTGTGACTTTAAAGTCACACTTTTTATGAAAAGGTGTGACTTTAAGGTCACACTTGGTGTGATTTTGTCAAAAATCTCAAAATGAGAACAATGGCCCTGTTCATAGTCGGGGTCAACTTTTAGGGTCAACTTATTCTTATATTCAAATAATTTCAATATTTTTCTTGAAACTATTTGTTTTATTTTCATGTTTTTGACCCTAGAGCAACTTTTTGAGCTCTACACAAAAATTCGTACAGTGTTTCCGAGTGATTTATGAATATTTGACGTATAAAAATCGGTGGGTGAAAAAAGTTGAAGGGTCAACGTAGGGGGTCAACATTTGCTAAAATTTTGTAGAGACAAGATTTTCAATATCTGTTAATGCCGTCTTGTAGAGCTCAAAAAAAAAACTCATTTTTACCCTTTTTGTAAGTCTTTAATTTATGGAAACCCATAATCAGTGTTTTCAAAAGGGGTGGTATTTAATTATGCCCGCTGATCTATGAAAAATGCCCGCTAATCTGTGAAAAATGCCCGCTAATTCGAAATGCCCGCTAATCTTTGAAAAATGCCCGCTAATTTGTGAAAAATGCCCGTTAATTTTTCGAAAATTGCCCGCTAATTTTTTTACTACGCTGCTCTTGTACCTAGGGGTTATTTTCCAAGCTGGACACGATTCTACGTTACTTTTCCAGTTTTCTCTATTTTTTCTGTTACAGACGTCGCTGCAATTAGTCTTCGAGCAAACAAAGAGAGGCGCTCAAATCGTATATGTGGAAGCTGCTTGTTTCACTGGTGATGACGCTGAAGATGAACTAGACTCATGGAAGAAAGCTAATGGAAACGTCTGGTCGAATAACTCTTGGACCCTGTATATTTTTCACAAGTGTGTTTTGGTCATTCATGGATGTTTTTGAGTTTTAGGAAGAAAGAAGCAATAAACAGCAAGCACACAGCGATGAACTATGAGTGCTGTTTCTCTCGACGGAAAGGATACAAATGCGAGGCCGTACTCAGGATTCGTCATCCAAGTACTACACAAGAGATCTTTGTGGAGGTGGCAAAAAAGCATTCCAGCCATGAGTCAACATCTCGCCGACGACTTTCCACGTGAAACAAAACCTCCGCAAGCATATGAAACTTTTCGGAATACCAAAGGAAACCAAAGGAGAACTCTACTCAGATGTTGACATCTTGCAAAGGTGTTCATCAATGGAAGAATTTAGCCGTGGTATTCGTTTTTATTTTTCAGAAATGTTGTATCTTTTTATATTTAGTTGGAAAAGCACTTGCTCATTATTGGTCTGTGAAATACACCAACAATCGGCCCTGCACTGCTCTCAAAGATTACTTCTTTTCGACTTGGGTCGAGTCCGGCTTGTGTGGTTGGTTCGAAGGGTTCTCTAGTTGCTATTCCACCAATAATGGATTAGAATCTTCAAATCGAGTCATAAAAGATTGTGCTACTCTTCGAAAAAAACTAGTGTTGCGTGCTTTTCTCCATGCAGCTGAAAGAATGATGCGAAATTCTAGTATGGATCCAGACCGTCAAGTGAGTGCCTACATGTTTATTTTAGATTCTTCAAATTTTCTGTTCATTAAGGCTCCAGCCTTAGTTCCCAAAATCAGTCCGCAAGTCTACCAGGAAGCGTACAAGCTAGAACAAGAATCACGTCCTCTCTACCAAACTGCAATTAATGGATTCAATTTCTTTGTCATCCCATCTGCTACCGCCGTGGACCAGAATGTTCCCGAACTCTTCATGCAACTTATTCAAGGAGGTTACAGCTTCGAGCAGTTCAAAAATCTCAGGTCAGCCTTTCACTTAGTTACTCCTTCACCAGTTTGGCTAAATTTCTTCTCCTGCTCCTGCCTGATGGGTGGAAAGAAAGTACCATGCAAGCATTCTGTGATGTTGATGAAGAAGCGAGGTAATACTACCTTTCCGAGACATGCAATTGCAGAGCCGTTGGGAAAGAAAAGAAAAAGAGGACGTCCATGTCGAGGATAATATCACATATTGCTTTCACTCTTTTTGCATTGTTACTGTTAGTTGAAATAAAGGAAAATTGAAATTGGTTGTGTGAAGGGCTGGTTACCAGCTTGATCTTTTTGGTTATTGTCAAAAATTGATTAAACGCTTTCTCGATTTTAACGGCAGAGGGGCGTTAATCAAGGTTTCACTGTACTGGTTTTAAATTGTATGTCAACAAAGTTGCATAGTGAAGTTCTCTGATGCTTAAATCAAAAAAGCAGTACGACGTGAACACAGAAACACAGAAAAAAATAAAAGTAACACTAAAATCGTGCTTATCTTGCAAAAAAAACCATTAGAGTCATCAATAGCGTAGTACGAAATTACAAAAAAAATTAGCGGGCAATTTTCGAAAAATTAGCGGGCATTTTTCAAAGATTAGCGGGCATTTCTGATTAGCGGGCATTTTTCACGAAATTAGCGGGCATTTTTCACAGATTAGCGGGCACGTTTAAATATTACCCTTTCAAAAGTCCCACTATCACACTAACTTCACCCACCATTTTATCTAAAATATTGTTTTCGGTTTTCTACACCATCTTGTAGCTGAGATTTTTCTCTATCGATTCAGTGGTTAAACACACCAGCTGAAAATAATTTTTGACAAAATCACATCAAGTGTGACTTTAAAGTCACACTTTTTATGAAAAGGTGTGACTTTAAGGTCACACTTGGTGTGATTTTGTCAAAAATCTCAAAATGAGAACAATGGCCTGTTCATAGTCGGGGTCAACTTTTAGGGTCAACTTATTCTTATATTCAAATAATTTCAATATTTTTCTTGAAACTATTTGTTTTATTTTCATGTTTTTGACCCTAGAGCAACTTTTTGAGCTCTACACGAAAATTCGTACAGTGTTTCCGAGTGATTTATGAATATTTGACGTATAAAAATCGGTGGGTGAAAAAAGTTGAAGGGTCAACGTAGGGGGTCAACATTTGCTAAAATTTTGTAGAGACAAGATTTTCAATATCTGTTAATGCCATCTTGTAGAGCTCAAAAAGTTGAGTGGGCGTCATAAATGTCAGATTCGGCACTTTCTCCTCAAAATTTATATTTTAGCAACTTTTGAAAAAAAGTTGACCCGTAAAAGTTGAGGGTCAGCTCGACTATGATTACAGCCAATAGCTTTAGCACGTGCTATCACTGCTAAGTTACGATAGCAGTATCTTTTTTATCGTCACTGCAACTACTCTTTTAAGATTTTATCATAAAAATTCCAGAATCAATGAAACCGAAAGAGAAACCGAAATATAAGTTGCCGAAATTTTCCAGTGCTGCAGTCAACAATGTATGGATGGACTCTTCTATGGCGTCTGCTTTGCGAACATCAAAGGGGACAACAGCGGTAGCGAAACCAATCTCAGCAATGAAACCGAAGAAGCGGCGGTCCTCTGATGACATGGCTCTGGCGCTCAGAGCAAGACGCAATATTCTAGAAAGAACCAGCAGCAATGAAGGCAAGTCTCCAGCAACAGCAGCAGCCATGGCTATCAAATGGAAGGATATGCGGTTACCAGCTCAGAGAAACAGGCGAGTGGCGAATGAAATGGGTGCCCCAAAGGCTATTCCAAAGACGGATCGATCAGAAGCAACGATTCCTGCGAGCTCAATGATGCAGTCATCCAGCCTACAGTCTCTACCTAAAGTTGATGCCAGTCAGTCAAACCCATATCTAAACTCGTAAAATTTAAACTGGTAAAACATGAGACTCGTAAATCATAGAACTGGTAAAAACGAATTTCAAAAAACATGAAACTCGATTATCAATGAACTGGAGAATCGAGTTTCGTAAAACATGGAACCCGCGAAAACGAGTTTTGAAAAACATGGAACTCGTAAAAACGAGTTTTGAAAAACATGGAACTCGTAAAAACGAGTTTTGAAAAACATGGAACTTGTAAGTTTGTTTCCTCACATTTTCGTAGCTCGTAAAACGATCTTCTGGAGTCTCTGTGATTCACATTTGCCTGTATTGGACATTTTTTTTGTGGTTCATGGCTGTTGTTGATGTGCTTCTGCTTTATTCATTATTGTTCTTTTTTAGGCAAATTAAGATGGATAGCGAAAGTGAATATGAAATCAACGTTTTCGGAAACTCAAGTGATGAAGAGCCAGCGTTAAACGAAGAATCTTATCAAGAGCAGCTTTCCAATGCAGATGATCCTCCGTTTCCAGAAAATCGCCAAGTAAATCAAGTTCATAACGAAAGAAGGCAAGTGCCATGCAAGGTCGTCGAAGGGGCTAAGCTTCGTTTTATCAGCAGTCAAAGAAGTCAACTCATTATGCTCTAAGCAGGTAAACTTTATTTTTGCACCCGACATAGTTTTGCGTTTTTACCCTTTAAGGGTCAAGGCTTTATCAACAGTCTGTGGTAGATGTAATCAATGAAATGGGCAGTGTCACGTCTCGGGAGGTGCTTTACTACTGTCTTAAGCCTAGCTGTGCCAAAATAATGTGGACAAGAATATATGAAGATGGAAATCAACAAGTCTACGATCGCGAAACGAAGGAAAGTCCCAATCATGAAGGAGATCCAATTCATGTTGAAGTCGATGTTGTTGTGGATAAGGCTCTGAAATTAGCAAAGCAAAATCCTTTAGTAAGCATTTAAAATAAGTTCTGAAAATATTATAAATATTTTAAAGGCAACAAACCGGTCAATAATCGCAACAGCTTCAGAAGGCATTCCTGATGAAGTGACATTCGCGCTCGATTCTTCTAAGCTTGGATTACGCCTTACTTCTTTGAAACAAGTAACATTATTGTCACACAATCAGCCTCTTTATAAGCAGAAATCTTGCAGAAATCCTACCCTCCAGGGCCGACAGATCCAGCGAGCCTGACAATTCCGGAATTATGGAAATCTCATGTGGATGGAACCACTTTCGTTATGTATGATTCTGGTGCTCGGCGTGGAAACAGTCGTATGGTAGTCATGTCATCTGTATACATGCTGGACGTAATATTTCTGGTTGAAAAAATTAATGTTTGTTCAAAGAAACGCTACATGGGATTATTTTCTGTTGTTAATACGCCCCAGCGGAGACTTCGCCCAACAGATGGAATCGCTGTGCTGCAAAGGGCTATAAACGCTTTTGACGATAACGAGGTTGAGCTAAGTCTCGCAACTATTTCTCAGGCTTCTTTCTCTCAAAGGTGGAATCAGATGATTACAGTTCGTAACAGAAATGGTTAGTATTTCTGCAGTAGATGTAATGATTTGTAGATCGGAATTTAATTTACCTCTAAAGTCTGAAATTAGCCTTATCACTATTATATGGACTACATTGTATGACACTGTTACTTAATAATCAAGGAACCATTTTTCAGGCCTTCCTTCTACACAACAAAATCCTATCAATATTGCTGGAATAAGTTCGGTCCGTCGACGAAGAAGGCCATCTGGTGTGCAGAATCAAACTCGAGATGTACAGCCTCCAAGAAGTGGCGGCCTTACTTAGAAAACGCGTATTTTTGTTATTGTAAAAGTTCCAGTTATGTTTACTTTTGTTGATTTCAATAAAGCATGGCATCCTTATATTGTATTTTTTCTTTGGTAGTGCAATAAGCGTGGAGTCAAATACAGTCGAATCTTATCACTTGAGTTTCCGAAAACGTTGATTTTATATTCACTTTTGCTATCCATCTTAATTTGCCTGAAAAAGAACAATAATGATTAAAGCAGAAGCACATCAACAACAGCCATGAACCAAAAAAATGTCCAATACAGGCAAATGTGAATGACAGAGACTCCAGAAGATCGTTTTACGAGCTACGAAAATGTGAGGAAACAAACTTACAAGTTCCATGTTTTTCAAAACTCGTTTTTACGAGTTCCATGTTTTTCAAAACTCGTTTTCGCGGGTTCCATGTTTTTCAAAACTTGTTTTTACGAGTTATAATTTTACGAGTCTCATGTTTCACCAGTTTAAATTTTACGAGTTCAGATACAGCCAATGAAAGCGAGTAGCAAGAAGGATGTGGGTCAGTAATTTTTTTGCTCTCTAATCAGGAACCAGCTTAATTCCCTTAAAATTAGTTTAGTTCAACAATTGCGTGCTCTGATCGGTACCTACTGCGAAACAAATGTGGAAAAATATCAGATTCTTAAAAGGCGAGATGAGTTAATGTACAAAACTAGGACAAAGAATACTGATGTGACGGTCATGGATATTACTCAAGTAAGTCTTTTGACCATTTACATCTTCTTGGTAAAGACTGCTAATCTGAATAAAAATTTTAGGGGAAGTGCCCAGATATGTGCCCTGAGAAGGAACGATATATGAGAGAAACGCAGAAGAATCTCAATCGATATGAGTGTGATCAACAAGGAGACATGGTGCCATCTTTGACAGTGAAGGACTACAGCAGAAGTGCAGCTGATCAAGTTTGTCTAATTATTGCCCTACCTGCTTGAAGTTATTTAAAAGAATTCAGGAGGAGCCCTTACCTCATGAACTCCGTCCTCCTCACGTCCTCCAAATGACTATGAATTACTTAATGAACAAGGTGAGTCGAGATATGCCGAGTGCACAGTTATTGATTTTTGAAATTTCAGATAGCCAATGAAATTCCATCAAATCCATCAGACTTGGTGAAGTGGTATGACTTCTTGTGGAGCAGGACTCGCTCTATTCGGAAGGTTAGGTGTTACTATTAAGCTACTCTTATAGACTTCTAAAAATGTCATTCCATTCAGGACATAACCCAGCAAATGCTGAATGATAAAGTAGCTGTGGACTTGGTGGAGAAGTGTGCGAGGCTTCATATATTTGCTTCCTTCCGCCTGGCCAGCCTCGACATCGCTGACTTCAACCAAAAGATGAATAGTGGTATGGCGTTTTCGGTGGCAATAAGCACAAATGTCGAGCTAATCTCTTGCGTTCTTCTTCTAGAAAACCTGTCCAAGTGCTTGCAAACTCTCCGCCATATGTATGATGATCTGGCAACTGAGGGAATATTTTGTTCAAGTGAGTCTGAGTTCCGTTCCTATGACATGATACTGAATCTGGCCGACTCGAATGTGCATGGGTGCGTTAAATTTTTTTGATTAGATTTTTTTTGACTGTCTGACTAGTAAATATTTAGCCAAGTGTTGTCGTATCGAAAGGACGTCAGGCAGTCCCCAGAAGTGCAACTAGCTCTCACTCTGGCCACCTCACTTCAAAACAATAACTATGTACAGTTCTTCAGACAGCTAAGAATTCATGCTTCTTTTCTCCAGGTTCACGATTGCTTTATATTTCTGATTGGGAAATAAATTGGTAAGTTTTAGGCTTGTCTGTGTCAACGTTACTTCCCTATGGTTCGGCATTCATCGCTGAAGACAATTTGCCATGCCTATAGGCTTTTTCCGCTGGACACATTCATTGACATTTTGGCCTTCGACAGTGGTACTGACGCCATTAAATTTCTGCTAGCTTTCGGGATTGAGATGCATCAAGCTGAAGAGAGCTACATCAGTGTGAGGGAAGGAAGATCAATTTTCGCTGGAAGGGCTCATGATTTGGAAAGTTTGGCAGTTGGACGAAGCGCATGGCTGGAAATGAAAATCGGTGGGAGGCCTCTTGCTGAGGTATTTTTTGTTTTAATTAGGTGAGTGAATACTCCATTTATCTGAATTGTTTCAGGTCTTATCCAATGGTCCGTGTGAGCATGTGCAAATTCCTAAACCCGTTGATTCTTTTGATGCCAATCACTGTTATACTCGTGATCCGTTCAATTCTCTCAGCAACCAGGATATTCTGCAAGAAGTAAGGGTTGACAAACAACAGACCGACTCGAAATCAGAAGTATGTGAGCAGAAGATTCCTTCGCAGCCATCGGCGATTGAGATGGAAGCAAAGTTGGAAGAGGAAAGAAAAGCTATTGCCAGAGCGGAGGCTGAAACAAAGCGAAAGGCAGAAATTAAAGCATTGCAGCAGGCTGAGATTGAGAAGCAGAAAGCCGAAATGGATGCTAGGCGGAAAAAGGAAGAAGTAGGCTAACGAAACTTTTAGTTTTCAGTAATTCTCTAATCTTAATAAATTTTAGCTCAAGTTAGAGGCGAAGCAGTTTATTGACTCTCAAGTAAAGCAGATTTTGGAATCTTTGGTGCAAAGGGAGCTCGAGACAATTGCTGCCGAAATTCGCGAAGAAGCTGAACTGTTTCAAAGAAAGTTGTCCAGGTTTCAGGACAATCTATTCAACATGTGGTGAGTCAGTTTGCGTGTTCTTTAATACAAACGAGTCCCGATAAGGTCTGTTCCATAATGCATTCTCAATCGTCAACCTTGGCAAAGTGCATTTCGCATTTTTCAATAAATAGCTTCGAGATTTTCTGCAAGTTTGGTGTCACAGTGAATCTGAGATTTAGGGCTATCATTTGACACCAAACTTGCAGAGGGCCAAAATGAAAATTAGTTTGGTGTCAAAAGATAGTCCTAAATCTAAGCTACATACACCTCAGCTACATACATCACAATATGACACTAAATTTGCCTGTAATAATTAAAGTTATCTCGCTGGAAAGGGCTAAAAACATTTTATCAAGGTTGAGGATTGAATTTGCATTGTGGGAGAGGCTTCAGACACCACGCTCAAGTTCCTCATCACCTGGGGTATGCTGCCTAGGGTATAAAACTTTTTATCTCTTTTTTCAAAGTTTTGGGGCAAGCTTAATTTGTTTGTCTAGTCCGAAGCAAATTTGATTGTGATTTATTCTTAACACCTCAATTTAATAGTTTCATTTAAAAGTGGAATTCTTGCGGTTTTTCAGGCTGCTAATAATTAGGTTCGTTTTATTAATTAGGTTCGCCAGAAAGTCTCTAAAGGTTGGGGTGAGAATCCGACGGATCTTGAACGTGGATGAACTTGAGGGGTGTACATTTAATTTCGTCTCGATGTTTAAATCGTTGTTTTAAGGTTGCGTCAATTCACGGATCAGTGGAAGAGTGTAGTGAAACGCAATAAGCTGTTAAGGAGCATATCTCTTCGTCAGCAGGAAGGCATGTTTTGTTCTATGATTATTAAAAATTGGTGTTGAATGGGCAATGAAGAGACTTCACACGAGGAGGAGGGAGAACACCCGAGTCGGTGGTTTTGCCACTTGATGAGGGTGCTTCTCTTCCAATGAACCTTTCTAATCTTCTCTCTGAGCATATCTGAAAAAATTGTTTTCATTTACATATGTGATTTATAGAAATAAATAAATAAAGCATTCCAATATTCAGGGATAACCATTGCGAAGGCAAGAAGATCAAATGCAGAATTGTGCTCATCATCCAACTCTACCATGCCGCAGCCGAAAAGAAGGCGAATAACAGCAGAGCAAATGGAATTATGCCTCTATGCCCGATATTACAATGGAGTTCGAACAAAGCAGCTGGCCAAAGTATACTTCGCGAAGTGGCGACGATTTGTGGTTGATCGCAGGAAAAGAAGTTATTTTGAGGCAAGTTATTTTACTTAAAAAGTTTTCTTTTAAGAAAATCAAAATTTAAAGATTTTCTTTTTAGAGTTTCTTCATTCAAGCCTCCTATATGGGATCTTATGAAAACGGTAAATGGACAAACCAGTGGTTAAAGCAATCTGAAGAATGAGAGTCACCGTCCTGGTGTCATATAGCTCGATTTTGATTGGAGAGTACAGGGTTATTCAAGAAATTGTAACACTTTCAAACTGCCATAACTTTTTATCCCGGCACGATTTCAAAATTTTGTAAACGCAGATCGACTCAGAATTTCATGGCAATTTTTGGTATATAAGGTCAAAACCACGATTTGCTTGGTCCCCCTGTTGTTTGGCTCCTGGTCTGTAGGTGGCCTTTGGATGGACAACAGGGGACCAAGGAATTTTGCAAAAAATTTTTCGTGTTATATGCCAAAATTGCCATGAAATCGATCTGCGTAAAATCTGAATAAAGTATGGCAGTTTGTTTTGAATAACCTGTATATGTGTAGACCGAACTATTAATGTCGTTGTATCGGTTGTTTTTGTTAATGCGGATGCCGGAACTATTGTGATGCTTAAACTCTGAATAAATTCTTGGATTAACCTGTGGCTTTGATGAGTAGGTCAACCCGTGTTGTGAGTACTGTGTTATACGACTAATTTTACGAGCTAGTGGTAAGATGGCAAGGGCCAGTAAGCTAGTGTGATATTGTTACAGAAGTGTTATGGTTTGTGGATTTCGCTATTACCATTCAGCATTCTTCGTACTATTTTATTTTGTTCCATCTGAAAGCCATTTCCTTAACAACCTTTCTCCAGTTCTGTCAAATTTTGTCAATGGTACAAAAGAGCGATGTTGGGGTTTCGAAGCTGACTGCTTGTTTGAGAATAGTTACTCTAGATCTCATGTTAAGTGTCCTCAAAGAAGTCGATGGTTAGTTGTTCATGATTTTAAGATAAATCACAAAGATAATTTACGCAATAATCGAAACCATTTTGCGTAACAGAAAGTTTTGTTCTCAGTTGAGGTCTAACATTAAATACACTTTATCATCATACTCCAGGGCTGGAGCTAACACAGAATCCGAACAAGTTGATCTCTTTTGGAAAGAGGGAGATTTCGGGTCCTTGAAAGCAAGACAAAGGTTGAGCATCTTCTTTAAAATTACGCAACTAAGTTACGTATTTCAGTTCTATAGCCACGATCTGCAACACCACTACAAGAGTAAATTATATTGTTCAGACTATTGAGACTTATTGGCATAGTCTTTTTTGCAGAATGGTTCTTTCTTGGAATGCTCAGACCACCTACGCTTTTGCTCAGCCAAAAACATTTTTTTTAACTTCAAAGGACTAGATGCTAAAAGCTCTTCGCGGTATGTCTTTTGAACATGCTATCTAGCCAAAAGTGGATTTTTATTGCGGAAATATTAATCTATATTTTTTTTCCAGTTTAGATCGATTTTTTGTCCGGGATCATCTTTGGTGAATCGATTACTAAAGCCCCAACTTGTCTCAACGACAACCCAACCCGTCCAAGTCCCAACTCGTCTTGATTCTAATTGGTTCCAATTCCGGTTCCTGCACATTTTGCCGCTTGACATTTATCCGCAGACACTTTACCGCAAACACTTTGCCCACCCAAAGCTATTTAAAACCCGTAAAATCATGTTGGACCCTTCGCGGGTTCACTCTTTTTTCCGCCAAAATCATTTCCGCAAACCTCATTTCCGCCACTTTTGGTCACCTCAAGTAAGTTACCGATTTAACCCAGAATTTTGAGTATACGGTCGAATCTGGATAAGCTGACACCCCGATAAACCGACACCCTCGATGACCCAATGATCACCCGATTTGGCCAGGTAAACGACATTTATAAGAAACGTACCCCCGATAATCCGACACCTTGGGCCGGTCTTAAGGGGTATCGGCTTATCCAGATGCGACCCTTGTTGTTCCACCCTGTTGTTTTACTTTAATTGCTTTTTTTAAACTAATAATTTTTTTTAACATGGTCAAAGATATTATCGCCAGAAAATTGCCATATTTTCTGGCTAATTGCTGTTTACGTTTCGCGTGTTACCGTAAAACCTCTATTAATCCGGCACCCTCTAATAATCCGGCCCCCTCTATTAATCCGGCCTCCTGGAAGGAGGTTGAAAAATAATCCGGCCCCCTCTAATAATCCGGCCCCCTCCAAAGAGATAAATAGGAAAGTATTAAAATATAAACAGAAAAAATATAAACAGAATCAAGACAAAGCAAACACGAACAAAGACAAAAAATAGCTAACAAATGAACAGTGGCATACTTTCGAAATTACAAGGAATTTAGAAATATGCTCAATAAAACAAGTTATGGGCGCTTTCGGCTCCACATGTTGAAAAATAATCTGGCACCCTCTAATAATCCGGCACCCTCTATTAATCCGGCACCCCGGAAGGAGGTTGAAAAATAATCCGGCATGCCTGACTAATAGAGGTTTTACGGTATGTAATGTTGATTTGCTTAAACCGAATAAAATTT
Source organism: Ditylenchus weischeri (assembly GCA_029231635.1). Lineage (NCBI taxonomy): Eukaryota > Metazoa > Nematoda > Chromadorea > Rhabditida > Anguinidae > Ditylenchus > Ditylenchus weischeri. The sequence continues at coordinate 50,219 of JAMRYI010000592.1, forward strand.
ACCGGAACGCAGATACAAAGCTGTTTTTTTGTTTAATCACTGGGAAGCAGGGTTGGCAGAGTGTGGCTTTTTAGGTCACAAAAAAGGTCACATCCCTTTTTGCAGAATTGGAATAAAGTTTCGCATTACTTTGAATTTTTTAATATACGTTTTCAAGACTTCAGTAAAAGTTAAAAGGTAAGGAAAACGTCTTTTAAGTGGTATTTAGAAACATCAGATGAGCAAATAAAATACCTGAAGAAAAAAGCGATGTAAAAATAATAAACGTCTTAATTAAAAGCTACATCGGCGCCGAAAAAAGCTACACTCTGGCAACCCTGCTGGGGAGTACGAAAATACCACACAGAAAAATATGAAAATGAGTTTGGAACAGAAACAGAAAATTTTCAGGAAAACTTATATACTCAAAATTCTGGGTTAAAATCGGTAACTTTCTTGAGGTGACCAAATGTGGCGGAAATAAGGTTGGCGGAAATGAAGTTGGCGGAAATAAGATTGGCGGAAATAAGGTTGGTGGAAATGAGGTTGGCGGAAATGCAGTGGCGGGAATGATTTTGGCGGAAATAAGTGTGAACCGCTTCGCGGCCAAGACCAGCACACTCCACATTGCAAAAGATTGGGGAATGGATAGGTGAATAAAAACCCTGTAATAACTGCGCGGCAAAGTGTCGTGCTGCAAAGTGTGTGCGGCCAAGTATAAAGCGGCAAATTGTCCGTGTACGCTAATCCCAGCCCGTGTATCCTAACTCTTGCTCATCCTGTTATTTTTAGTCATAGACGGAGGGTATCCACCGTACGTTAGGAAAGAATGAGACATGCCTTACCGTATTTTCTCTATTAATTACCCCGAGGTAATTATTTTCAAACCCTTCTCCTCCGGGGGGAGGGGGTTACTATTAGACAGGGCCTAATTATTTTTCGACTGTTTCATCGACCATAATTTAAAAAATTTTAACAATAAAATGCGGCACTATATGTTTTGATGCCTAAAAATATACCTTGGCCTCCTTCTCCTGTTGCTTTTTTGTAAGAAAATAATTGAATTTACTTTCTTCTAATTGACTACAATGTGTTTGAACACCATGATGTTCATAACTTCAACAGTATGTTCAATGTCTTATATTTATAGCACATGTTCATGCAAAAAACCGACATTTGAAATATTTTCAAAGAAGTACAATTTTAAAAGCGTAAAAAGACGAAAAAGGTCTGATATGTTTTCGGTTGATTTTTCAAAGGTCGGGGCAAGATCCGTAAAAGTCCGCCTGAGGAGTTTCATCTTGTTTTTAAAAAAAACCGGAGAAAACCCATTAGCCAACGGATCTACAAAATTTTTCAGATTCTTTGGAAAATAGTAGAGTATTTACCAGCCTTTATTCTTTTTTGCATATAAATTGGAAAAACATTAGCTATTGATTGAGTGGTGAATCAATTCTTTGTCCATTCAAAATTTGACCCTAGTATAGAATACCACCCCCAAACTTATGCCTTCTAAAACTCAAGTGAAGAGCACCCAAATATATGTTCCACACCCCAGAAAAAGTGCGTAAAACACTTATTAGTCACAACTTCCATACGCTGGCCTACCCCTAAGCCTAAGTAAAGAGCACCCAAATATATGTTCCACACCCCAGAAAAAGTGCGTAAAACACTTATTAGTCACAACTTCCATACGCTGGCCTACCCTAAGCCTAAGTAAAGAGCACCCAAATATATGTTCCACACCCCAGAAAAAGTGCGTAAAACACTTATTAGTCACAACTTCCATACGCTGGCCTACCCCTAAGCCTAAGTAAAGAGCACCCAAATATATGTTCCAGACCCCGGAAAAAGTGCGTAAAACACTTATTAGTCACAACTTCCATACGCTGGCCTACCCCTAAGCCTAAGGGCTAAGCCTAAACTTGTTGTTCCAAAGGGTAGTTTCAACCATTTTTAGAAGGTCTGATTTGGGGGGGGGGTATTCTATACTAGCGCCCAAAATTCTTATTAAATAAGCTGGTGCGTAGACCTTTCATCAAAAATTGATGAAACGTCTTAAGAGAACGCCGAATTTGTACTCAATCAAATTTATTCTTAATTTTTTCTTAATCACATCTGCTCCGTTAAAATTTTTGCGCTTCTTTTATTTAGCGTAATTTTTACTGTGTAGTGTCCTGAAATTTCTATTGTGCTATAACCTCAACTATCACATGACTTTTCTAACTTTTTTTATCCCTCGAATCCACGAAAAGTTGTTAAAACGAAAAGTAACGAAAAATCGCTTCATTCTGACTATCAAATATTAAAAATTAAAGTTTTTCGTCTAACCGTTAGCTAATTTTCCTAAGAGTACACATGCAAATCCCCATTTTTTCCTGCCGAATTTTATTCAGTGAAGAAAAAATATTACATTCCGGAACAAAAGACAATTTTCAAATAACAATTTGGATCAAATATTTTCTACAATAACATCAAAGTAGTTTGTCTTGTATTGCAGCAATGAAATTTCTCATTCCTCTGCCAAAGGCGCCTTTCCTTAAAGAGGAATGTGATTTTAAATCAGGACATTTTCAAAGAGACTTGCAGATTCCCCACGGACCTTCTAAAGAGTTTTATTAAAAAAACAGGAAAAATAAAGTATCATGCTAACCTCTATCCCAAACGCATTTCGGCCCATTTCGGCTTGTTCATAACCAACATGGATTGCTTCAAATTCCGGTTCAACTTCAAACATTCTCCATCTTAGATTTAAATGCTCAAAAATAAGAGAATTCGACTCTATTTGGCATCAAGCAAGTGTCAAAAGCAATCCATTTTTTCCTTGTACTGAATTTACGAACCAACGTTTGATGAAAAATACGAAAAAGGTTACTAGTGCATGAAGAGTGTAAATATGAGCAAACCTTTTCAGACACAGGTCGAATGTACCATCAGCCATAATCAACGAGCACTTAGTCGCCGCTTTCAAGTCATCGTTTGACGAGAAAACCACCACACCATTTTCTTGTCGAGTAGAGAAATCCATCTTAACACAAAAGTCTGAGCGAAATAGATAAATTTTGAAAAAAAAACCTTTCTTTTTTCTCCATTACGTGAGCTGGATAGGTGTTACGATAGATAGCAGGTGGATTGAAAGGATTTCGGATAGTGCTGGCATCATTCTTGTGAGGACGGTAGTATTGATGGAAAGAGAATAGCTATTGAATCACCTTCTTTGCCTGTTTCTTCTGCTTTCTTTAAAGCTGTTAAGGCTGATTGTTGTTCTTTCTCGGGTGCTTCCTAAATACTAATACAGCAATACAGATTCAATACAGATTCAAACACAAAAAAGACCTAAAAGTACCTGTGGTTTTACAAGAGGATTATGCTCAACTTCTTCTCATGCGCGTCTGTCGATATGCCTCGTCATCAATTCATTTAGCTTACGCAATCGGCATTAAATGATCACTTTTTTTGCAGAAATGGCATCGGATTTGGTCGCACATCTTCATTGGCTCTTAAAAAAATTTAGATTTTTACAACGGAATTAATTTTTTATTGCTCTCTGCAATCGATACATACATAAAGTCTTTTAGAATGCTTTTGAAAGACTGGAAAGTTATTTTCGTCTTTCACTGCCATCATCTTCCTGCCAAATTTAGTTTGTAAGGGACTAAAATAGCCAAATAAGCTAAGTAAATGGTGGGATAAAATGAACACCCTGTACTTAACCTTTTTTGGCTTTTTGAAGGGGGGAAGGAGGTGACTATTATAGAGGGGTAGTTATTTTTCAACATCCCTCAGAGGGTGGGGTGGGTGGTAACTAATAGAGAGGGTAATTAATAGAGAAAATACGGTATTCTATTTTTTTCGGCGTTTGTTTTGGCGCAGGGCAGCCGGCGTATGTTAGGACGTGCTCAAACATGTTTTTTCTTAACTTTTTAGTTAAATTAAACTATATATAAAATTAGCTTCCACAACAAAATGCGTACGCGGACGTGCTCAAAGAGCGCCCTTACTCTTGAGACATTTTAGCTGAAATAAAGCTTTTTCTCGTAGATGGATAATACAGTCGAGTCCCTCAATAACATAACACCAAGGGACCGGAGAAATCGTTATGTTAATGAGGGATTATGTTAATGGGGTATGTTAATGAGGACTTGACTACTCTTTCCACACCGGAGAATATGTTAATGAGAGACTTTTACCATAATAACATGCTTTATTGCCAAAAATTGAACAAAACGATCTTGGTTTCAATGATGTTGGTTAACAAAAATACGAACAAGGATGTTGGACTGAAATAATAAGATCAAGGATGTTGGATAGCTGAATGTTAACAGTTAACATCAAAATAATTTGTGATTTTTTTTTGTTTCAACCTTTGCAAGAGTTCTTCGGCCAGCACGTTATCTGCTGCGTCACACAATTGAAGGATCTTGGGATTGGAGGAATAGCGAAGAAGGACTTGAACAGCTTCTTTGGCCTCGCGACTTGTGACAGTTGGTAGCACCGGCTCCTCATCTATCTCCATCACTTCGTTGTCGCTAAAAAGAAAAGTTTATTAAAGTCAAACAAACCACAAGGCTTACCTTTCCGGCTCTTCCACTTCCGCTGTCGAGATATCCTCCGCTATTTCTGCTAAAGTGAGCATTCCGCCGATTGCCAGTTGATCATCAACGGTCAAGTAGTCGTTCATAGTGTCTTCCACCAACTTCAACGCTTGCATTTCTGCAAACAATGAGTTGAGTTCATCATTGATATTTCTTTGAGCCGGTTCACTTCCACAGGCTAAAGTCAAACATTATCCACATCCAGAAATAGTAAAAGACCCACCTCCAGAGGCTTGACAAATCCAGCTTTTCGGAAGCAGTTGGCGAGAGTATCCGGTTTCACGTCATTCCACGATTTTTGAAGGTATTGAAGCGCTTTGTATAGGTTCATCTCATATTCCGCCTTGTCGTCTATAGCAGCAATTCTGTCGCGGAGCAGAAAGCGACGATAATGCACCTTTAGATTCCGGATGATTCCTTGGTCACATGGCTAAAATGAAAAGTAAGAAGTTTTACCATGGATAAATGTTGAAACCAAACCTGAGATCGAGCAGTCGTGTTCGGAGGCAGAAATTTGATTGTGATGTTTTCCAGCTTGATATTTGAGTGTCCCGAGAAATTATCCAAGTAGAGTAGCACTTTCCTTCGCTTGCTCACCGAGATCCTTCAGACTCTTTTTCTTGTCCGCTTCTGATGCATCGATGACTTCCTTCTTCTCCTGCAACGTGATGATGCGACGCTTCTTGCTTGGAGTTTCCATAACTGAAAAGAATAAAAATTAAGTGCAAGCGTGAAAAATACGACCGACTGGTTCAAAAATAAACATAAGAATGATTCGAAAAATTTAACAAAAGCAAAAGAATTCGTGTCGAGACAATTCATAAATTGAAATTATGTTAATGAGAGATCCATTTATAAGGCCAGGACCCGCAAAATACTTATGTTAATGAGGGATTTATGTTAATGAGGGATTATGTTAATGGGAGGGTTTGTTACAAAGGATTTCTTTGCAAACCAACCAAATCGCCACAAGCATTATGTTAATGAGGGATTTATGTTAATCGGGGGGTATGTTAATGAGGGACTCGACTGTAACCCTTGTGCGAATAGAGATATTCGAGTTGGAACTTGTGCGAGTTGGGGTATGCTAGTCAGTCCTTATGCGAGTTGGGAATATGTGCTGTGTTATATACTGTGACGAATATTAAATTAAAGACATAATTTTTTCGCTTTTTTTGTACCATTTCTCATTGAAAAAGTTATAGGTATCGCACCGACGTTATAGGCAAAGGTGATGTTGGGGGTAATTGTGATTTCTTGGACAAACAATTACTCCAAACCAGAGCTGACGAGAAAGGCTATCTTCGTAGTTGGTAAGCTTCAGTAACCTCCCCGAAAATCTTTAAAATGACATTTGAGGGCGGATGAGCTGATCCACTTCGAGTCCTACCCCCACTTCAACGTCCATGACCCCGCTGCCTGTGATGTGGTCTTCGAAAAACCAACTGTGATCATGAAGCTGGATGCTGCTGTCAACATGTACCACCATTTCTGCGACTTTATCAACTTGTTCGCCTCTCAATTCCTGAATTCCACTAGTTTTGGCCAGGATGTGGAGATATTCTGGTGGGACACGGTAATATATAGTTAATGGGTTAAAATTGTCGAAAATGAGAAAAATTGAGCATCACTCCGGATTTGTGGACTCAACATTTGGAGTTACTTGGAAGGCATATTCGCTCCATAAACCACATGAATTGGTGAGTTATGATGGCAAGAAGGTATGTTTCCGAAATGCTATGTTTCCACTCCTGGCCAGACAACTGTTTGGACTCTATTACAACATGCCTTTGGTTAGTTTGCCTTTTTTGAATGCGTAGACGTTTACTTAAAATTTTTCTCATTTTTTTGAATTTGCGCCTTTTTTATTTTTGTGTTTTGTGAGGTTATCTAAAAGCCGGCTAATCAGGAATTGGCTATCTTATATAGTATTTGGCATGTGCGGGTGGGTGGGTAACGCTTTTTCGAAGGCCAGAACGGGTCGTAGATAGCGAAATCACTTTTGTCGCTAATACCATCGTGTTCCCCAGAATGTCAGCTTTCGTTTAAAAAAAAGAACAGGCGAAAAAAAAGAGTTCTTATAGGGGATATACCTATTTTTATGAATGAAGTCATAGCCCCTTATTGAAATTTCGAAATAACTGTACTATACAAATAACTGTACTGTACTTTACTATAGAGGCGCCGATAGGCGTCTGTGGTCCCTTGTATACCATATTTCTTCTAATAGAATCTAAACCTAATTTTCAAAAGTTCTATCCTGATGCCTTAATGCCAACATGTAGCCCTCAATCTCAGCTTTTCAACAAGCCGGTCCACCAGAGAATTCGTTGCTCGCAAATGCCTTGGTCCTCCTTTTTGTTTTTTTTTCTGCAAAACAACTTACTCGCCCCCTCGATTTTTTCTGGATTTTTGGAGCAACGAATTCTCTACTAGCACATACCAAGCTATTAGCCTGTACTAAATAGTTTTAAAAGTTAGAACATTTAAAATTAAAAATTAGGCTGAAAAATTTTTTCAAAACTTTTCTTTTTTGCGCAAAAAGTCCTATTTTTGAAGGAAAACTCAAAATCTAAAATCAAATTGGTGTTTTTTTGGTTTGGTTGTCTCCACTACTTTTAGCCTAAGGCTTCGCCTAAGCCTTAAAAATAAAAAGAAATGTAAAATTGTATAAAAATACAGTCAATTCTCGATTTAACCAGCCCTTGGGGGCCGACAGAAATGTTCATTAAATAGGAGGTTCGTTAAATCGAGAGGCCGATAATAAATTGGTTTGAATTGTTCGTTAAATCGAGATTTGCAAGAGGGCACTATACCATCTAGCTCAAAAACGCGTGAAATCGCTCTTTTTCAGCAGTCAATTATTTTTAAAGCATTATTTTAGGCGGTAGTCGGCACTTTTCGGCAAAAAAATATTCTGATCAAAATTTGACATTTTGCATTATGAGATCAGGGCAAATGAGTGGTTTCAACGTATTCTACTATCTTTTTGACTAGTGCAAAAAGACGGTAGCATCTAATTTTTAAAACTATGTCTATTTTCTTTCTGTTTTTTGTATTTTGGAGGCATACCCTTTTACGTTACATAACTATGTTATCTCTTAAATTGAAATTGGTTCAAAAAAATTGTCGCTGAAAAATGTCGTACACCAACTATAAATGTTTATACATGTATTAGACGCTAAACCGTTAAAAAAGATAATTTCTGGCGCTTTTCAGGTTAGGGTACCAGGGGTCCCAATTTGCCTGATAAATCAGGCTTTGCCTGATTTTTGACCATGCTGCCTGATTTTTTGGTTTGAAAAATCAGGCAAAAAGTTCAAAAAAAATTGTGTCCCGCAGCGAAAATTTTGTCCATATCTTTGTTGCGCATTGCGCACCACTTCTAATTTTTGTCTAACGTTTTGTGTTTGTTTTGCTTTTACCGTTCTTGCTTCTCTGTCTATTTTCTGCCTTTACGGTTACTATATTTCTGCTTTCAGTGTATCTACCAACTCTCAAATGGACCGCTATCAAATCTACGCTTTGAAATATCCAAGGATTATGGCGTCAGAAAAGAAGGGAACCGGATGGTTTTACTGCGAAGTCTGTGGCGTCGACAGGAAGCTGGGCAAAATGGGCGAGGGCGCAATCAAAAGACATGTCGAGAAGGAAGTACATACGTCGAATCTCAAGGCTGCCAATGCAAGCGTTCCATTTACCAATTTTGCAAAGAAGATTAATGTAAGTCCATGCCTCATTGATGAATTCATGTGGGCGAAACAGATGAAAGAAACAGCTTTTCCGTCGAAACAGTTAATTCATTTGTTTGCGTGAAAAGTAACTCTGATTTTGATTGTTCTCATGCTTACGATCACTTTTTGGCAAATACCGAGTTGGTGAAAAAGTATGCCTCTGGGGACTGAATGTTTGTTTTCATTGTTTTAATAAAGAATTTCGATGTTTTTGAATTTTTGGCTTTGGCTTGTTTATGATCTCGTGCCTGATTTTTCGAAACTTTGGTTGGGACCCCTGTAGGGCACAGTGTAGTCTAGACTTTTTAGCTTCGAAAGTTCACTGTATTCGCAAAATAAATAGCTTGAGCAGACAAAAGTGATAAAATGGAAATATTCGTTAAATCGAGAGTTGACTGTAGCCAAAACCTCAAATTCAAAACGCGCGAGTTCAAAAATGAGACGAAGTGGATAGCCGCACTAATGCCTGTTGTTCCAGGTGGATGGGTGTCAGGGAAGCGGCCTTTTCCACGTCTTCTCCCACCATATTCTCCATCGTCTTGGAGTAAAACAACACGACATGGAGGAAGCAAACAAAATTAGAATATCTCTGCTGGTCAGAGACACACCTTTTAGAAAAATTCTCAACATAAATGAGGTACTTACAAATTGAATTTTGGTAAAATATAGAGTTGAGCTACGTGGAATTAGACGGAAATTCCACGCATATTTACACGCCAGTACGAAAATCGTAGAAAAAGAAAACGTATCAGAAAATAAAAATTTTGACCCTACTTGGATATACCCAAATAATTTTTTTTAAAGTGTTTCCAAACACCCTATATCAACTCAAATACGCCTCTGGAGCTCCTTTTTCGAGCTCCTGAGGGGATTTTGAGTCGATATAGGGTGTTTAAACACTTTAAAAATTTTATTTGGGTTATATTCAAGTAGGGTCAAAATTTGTAATTTCTGTTGTTCTAAGATGCACAAACGCTATGTGTCAACACAGTTAACATAGAAATTTTCGACAGCATTTGGGCGTTTGGCCCCCAAAAGTGCAAATTTTTGAATTTGCGCCTTTTTGAATTTTTATTATTTTTTTTAGCAGATTTTTTGCATATTCATCAAAAATTTCAACCCGAACCAAAGAGGCAGTTAAAAATAATAAAGCATGGGTAATTAATGTAGAATTTACAATATTTGAGTTATTGGGGTCGAAAAGGACTATTACGATAGCTTATTGTTGAAATCTATACACACTGCCTATTCTCACGATTTTCGTGGAATTGTGTGGAATTCCACGATCTACAATTCCACGTGGAAAGTGACAACTCTATTGAAATCCATAATCTTTTATTTAGCTTCTTCAATCTCTACTTCAACTCAAAAATGTTGAGGCGAAAATAGTTAATTATGAAAGAAAGTGGGTTTATCACAGGATGTGCCAAAATTACACAGATTTCTCAAAAATTTACTAAGGAATTCTGCAAACCGATGAAATCCCGAAAAAATATTTTTAGAGATTTAGCCAAGATTTCAATATTTTTTATGGGCAACACTTTTTCATGCAGCAAAAATATTCTTTAAAGGGGCATAGCAACGCTAATAACAGGTGGTGCCCGGGAATTCAAATTTTTTTCCTAATCATTGAACTTCTGTACGAATTTTTCAACTTGGTATCTAACAAAACAAGGCCTAGAATTTAATTTTAGGTGTGGTTTTGTTAGAAACCAAGTTGAAAAATCCATACAGAAGTTCAATGATTAGGAAAATTGGTACTTATGCTGTTTGGGCCCGACCAATCAACTTCTTTTAAAAGTGTTTTTGAACACCAAAATCGCCTCAGGAGTTCAAAAAAGACATTATTTTTGAGTTCTGGTCTATAAAAAATCGAGTTTTGGGCATTTTTATATCATGACTGTTTTACCCTGTTTTTCAACATGGGACTTGGCAAAAAGTACTTCTAAATGCATTTTTGATCGAGAGTCTTGCTCGGAATTATGTCTTAGGTAAGTGAGTGCGCGCATCTCTAACCAACCAAGGCCCCTGCGCACCCTTCGGGGGCGCAGGGACTTGGTTGCTTGGGGTTGAGATGCGCACACCCACATACCTTAGACACAAATCACTCGAAAGTGACTCTGGATGCACGAAAAAGCACGCATACCAGAGTTTATTTATGCGGTAGGTCCCAGTATTCAAAACTATGTTCAACTTCTTTCATTTCAAAGTAGGTGAAAGTTTTAGTTGTCATTGTTAAGACCAATGTGTTTACGGCTTTTCTCGATGTCATTTCCCTCTGAAATTTGTTGTAAATAAGAATATTTATTGACTTAATTGACTTTGGTACTTATGCTGTTTGGGAAGCAATGCTTGTTTGAACATAGTTTTGAATACTGGGGCCTACCGCATAAATAAACGTATGGTATGCATGCTTTTTCATGCATCCAGAGTCACTTTCGAGTGATTTGTGTCTGAGGTATGTGGGTGTGCGCATCTCAGCCCCAAGCCCCCCAGAACTCAAAAATAATGTCTTTTTTGAACTCCTGAGGTGATTTTGAGTCGATATAGGGTGTTTAAAAACACTTTTGAAAGAAGTTGATTGGTCGGGCCCAAACAGCATAAGTACCGGAAAATTTTTTGAATTCCCGGGCACCACCTCTTATTAGCGTGGGCATGCCCCTTTAAGGCAGAAATACTTTTCATTTGCTGCCGAAATATTGTTTTTGGCAATTTCTTTTTCTGCGGAAATTCGAGGACCAGAATTTCCGGAAATTCAGCTAAAACCAAAAAAGGACCAAAACAGATTTAAATTTAGCAAGAGATTGCCCTTCAAATATGAAGAATACGGTATATGAAAAATGACCGAAAAATTTTATCTTTACTAATTAGGCATGTTCTGACAGTCATTTAGTAAACATTTTTGCACCAATCGATACAAGATAGCCGATTTACACACATGAAAATGCTATAAATTAGAGATTGACCTGGGAAAAAAAGTTATGCCCTGGTGAAAGTAACCAAAAACCACAGGGCGACCAAGGCATATTTTCATGTTAGAAATTAGAGGAGGGGAATAAAAATACGGAATCCAATATCAAATTTTTTGAAAAGTCTTCTTGTAATTTTGCGACATCCTGTAACTAAATTGTTTTCTGAAAAAGTATTTTGTGTCGAATTTCAGTGGGGGCCTCAATTTTCTTGAGCAGCTCGAAGCAACACACAATTCAGACATTTTCATTGGCATGCATGGTAGTGGACTAACACATTTATTGTTCTTGCCTGATTGGGCTGCTGTATTTGAGATGTGGGTTTGACTGTTTTATTTTTGACATTTGTAGTGTCTTGCGATTCCGACTGCAAACTTCTGATTTTTGTAATTTTTTCTTTGCCGTGATCACAGCTTGTGCTAAAGTCCACTCTCAGAATTTTGGCATAGATCCTTTGTTTTGTTATATATCCAGCAAATCAAATAACTTCCAGGGTGGCGTAAAATCGAGAGTGGCGTAAAATCGAGAGCAGAATGCACGCTAATTTTAGAGTTGCATTTTTCTTTACATTTTTGTGTCAATTTTTTAAAATTTTTAACATTATCATGTAGCGCAAGATCCCAGCTTTCCAACGAGCTATTGAACTTTATTGAATATTTCAAAAATGTGTCGCGAGCGATCACGGCCCCCAGCTCGTGAATTGGAAAAAGGGGAATGGAGGGGATATTTGGTCCCACTCCCTTTGGACTTAAGCCTTAACCAATAGGCCACCAAAGAAAAAAGAATTTTGTAGACATCACTTGCGTCGAAGGCGCAACAAATGATAAGATTTAGGGGTTAGAAAAAAATAGGGGTACTTCTGCTGTTTACACGCCCCCTCATATTTTTTTTAAATTTAGAATGGAGCATCGAAATGATTTAAAACACTTTCAACAGGATAAACAGTCGATATTATGGACCACAAATGAAAAAAAATTGAGAATCCTTTTGTAAAGATTTGCGAGTGTGAAACCGTTTAGCTCTTACATCTATAGTTGAAATAACGTTAGGAATATGAGATTTTGGTAAATTTTGGTAAAACAGCAAGAGAAAATAAAAAACAAAGAGAAATGAAAAACCTTTCGCAGGACCTTTCGCAATCAGATTTGAAGATTGCTGTGAAAAAAATTGAGATTTTGCCCTTTTAAAGTGAAAAGTGGATTTATATTTGAATTTCAAAATACGATATAGGCGCCGATAGGCGCCTGCTGTCCCTAGTAGGTGTTGTTTCGTATCAACCCCTAAATATCTTGATTTCTGAAATCATGCGATGAAGTTCAATAGTTCGTTAAAAAGCTGAGATCTTGGGCTGAACGATAATGTTAAAGGTTAAAAAAAATTCAAAGAACAATGTAGAGAAAAATGCAAGTAAAAAATTAGCGGGCATTTTTTAGAAATTAACGGGCAAAATTAAATACCACCCAAGGGTTTTTGAGCGTCCAGTTAGCAATGGTTTTTTAATTGAATTCGCGCCTTTTGAATTTTTTTGACCCTAGTATAGAACGCCCAAGTATCCGCACTCGAATTCGAGTCAGGATTCTTGGGTGGATTCTTAAAATTTTATTTGATTTTTTGAAGCAATATTTACTCAGTCAGTAGCTCATTTGGTAGCCCTAAACGTCAATTATATGATGTCAGAAGCTACATAAGCAACTGGAAACTAATAAAACCACACCACCTGAATAATTTTGGAAAAGAAGTAAAAAAAGCGAGGATTCTGTTTCCGAAATACTTAGTGAGTAGTCTGTTTCAGCCATGGTTCTCAAAACCTATAAAATTTGACTAGAAATTTTGTATAGGTTTTGTATAGCATTGTATCTCTATATAGTATTTGGCATGTGTCCGTCCTACTTTTTAATGGACATTTTGACCACATTCAGGCCATTTTTGCTTATTTTTCCGATTATTTTCGGCAATGTCTCGACGGAACCCCAAACTTCAGACAATTCAGCGTCTTTTTATGCCGAGACCCAGGAAAATGTCTTCGAAAAAGAAAAACTTTTGTGGTCCCTCAAAATTGGAGTTGGAGGATTTTGGGGTAGGCCTGGAGGATGGTTTTTCTGCTTCCAACGATGGCCATTTTTGCGATGTCTCGAAAAGAACGTAGACGTAGATAGACGCGTAGTTTTTCACGATGAATGCACTATCGAAATTTCGAAATACTATAGAGGCGCCGATAGGCGTCTGTCAATTTGGTATCTAACAAAACAAGGCCTAGAATTTAATTTTAGGTGTGGTTTTGTTAGAAACCAAGTTGAAAAATTCGTACAGAAGTTCAATGATTAGGAAAATGTTTTGAATTCCCGGGCACCACCTGTAATAGCGTGGGCATGCCCCTTTAAGAGAAGTGTTCAAAAAGTGGGTCAAAAACACAATGCCACAAACACGATTTTGAATTAGGGGATCGTGCTCCATTAGAGAGAATACGGTAGGGAGCAGGATTAAATATTACCCCTTTTTGACAACGTATTGAGCATATTGAAAGCTCATTAGAAACTAGAATTTCTGAGCTACAGGTTGGGGAAAAAATATATAAAAAATAGAAAGGTAAAGTTGCTCCAAAATAATAAGTTTTAAAAGTTTGACATGAGATTTACATATTTTGACGGGTGTTTTCAACTTTAGACAAAAAAAAATTTTAATACAACCCACGTTTGGCACATTCCATTTTTATTAAATTTCATTTTTACAAATTTCGTTTCTAAAAATTTCGTCTTGGTGATTTCGTCCTAAAATTTGACAAATTTCGATTTTGCCAATTTTCCTCTAGCCTACCATACCGCCAAGCGCTGGCGCTGTTTTTGAAAAAGTCTGGCGGCGAAAATTTTGGAGCTCTGGCGGCGGCATTTCTGGCGGAGGTGCAACTATGTAGCCTACTAAAACATGATTTTTTTAGCATCCAGAGCTCTACAAGTTAAGCCACTTTTATTTTAATAATTTTTTTATTTCAGTTACAACTGTGAGGATGCTAACTGCTACAAAGACTTAGCCCGTCTTCGGGGTGTTAAATACTGGACTTGGGTGAATGAGGACAAAGTATTCCCAGAAAGTTTAGGACTGCATCCCACTATGAAAACACCTCACAAAAAGTTTACCAATTATTCTTTTGATGTACCAGAATTTTTCAGAATAGTGCAACAGGTTACTTTTAGCTACGTTTGGGAAAACTGTTTTCAGTCTGAGTCTTCAGATGGTTGAATATGTTCGCAGACATCCTAGCTTTGTTGAACGCCAACGCCAGCTGCGGCGTCAAATTGTGGGAAATAACAATTGGGAAGCCTCAGAAATAGTGAAAGCAAAGAAGAGTGAAGAACTTTAAATGTTTTGGAGTTTACTTGTTTTTTGTCGGACTTAGGAAGTGATGAAGTGTATTTGAGTGCATTAAAAAATATATAATTTTTAATAATTTCTGTAATAAAAATTTTATTTTGAATTTGACAGAAATTAAGTGTTTCTAGAGTAGGGGTGGAAAGATTTTTTGAGAATAGACAAAATCACAAAACGGAAAAAGGTTGAAAACTAGCAGAGCTACGGGGCCCGAAAGACCTCCAAATCCGACTTCTTACCTCCATTGGAGCCATCGTGTAAATAAGAAATCGAGACAGAAAAAATCTGTTGCCGATAGGGGAAAGCTTTGCCCATTTTTCGCTCCACATGAAACGGGCAACCCTTTTCCCTAGCCTTAAAAAGACTGTTTTCTGCCGCCCCGCCTATTTTCTATTGCCTTAAAAAATTCGTTTTACAGCAGGAAAAAGTCTTTCTGCGGTAGAAAAAAGGTTTTTATGGTAAGAAAAAGGTTTGTTCACATGAAACCCTCAAAAACGATTACCGTATTTTCTATAATAGAAGGTCCCCTCTAATGTAAGGCCCCCCTAGAGGTCAAATTACCTACACCTTGCGAAAAATGTTAAAGAATCGATTAATTAGCCCACTAAAAACCGGTTAAAAACCATCAGCCAACCCCAACAACTGTTTTTTAGAAGACGGAGAAAACGGATATTGATATTATAAAACGGATATTATAAAACGAATCACCATATTGAAACACAAAAATCTTTAAAAAATTCGAAATCAACCAGGCAAGGGTCATTATGAACGAATTTTCGTCGGCTCCGAAAGGTCAAAAAACACAAGGCCCCCCTCCAATAGAAGGGGCCGGAGTGCCTTATATGTCATAGCCCGAAAAGTGGTTTTGACCACTTTTTTGAACTTATCTTGTCGTAATTAGTACGAAAAACATGTTTTTTTCACCCGGACGATTATTTGTGGAAAAATATTTTTGACCAAAAATGATCATAAATGATCAATAAATGATCATAAATATAGTTACACATCCACCAATTCACATGGCTGCTGTATGTAAAAAGGGGGAATGAGAGTGTTAAACTGTAGCATATTGTTCGGAATAGTCTCTAAGGTGCTTGGGGTGCGCATCTCTAAGCCAAGCCCCGCGGGGCTTGACTTGAGATGCGCACCCCAAGCACCTTAAGACCATACATCTCAAAAAGTGGGCTATGTAAGTGTACAACAACACTTGCATAGCCCTGCTTTACATGTGGTAGGCCGGCCATGAGAATTGGATGCTCACCCGCCCCGAACAGTGGACAAAATGATCAAAAAGTGGTTATTTATGATCATTAATGATCTTTATTGATCATTTATGGTCAAAAATAATTTTCAAAAATGTCGTCCGGGTGAAAAAAACATGTTTTTCGTACTATATACGACCAGATAAGTTCAAAAAAGTGGTCAAAACCACTTTTCGGGCTATGACATATAAGGCACTTTAGCCATAGAAGGCCTCCCTCTAATAGTAGGCCCCTTAGAGCATGAGTGAAAAATATAAGGCCCGGTCCTACTATTAGAGGAAATACGGTAGTCAAAACGCACTTGTTTGGATGTTTGAAAAAGCAAAAAATGTATATTTCAAATCTTCCATGCAACTCTTCAAGACAAAATATTTATTCAACACACAATAAAAACTGCTTCAAATCGGTTAATTCTTGCAAAACAACAATCACCTATCGCTTTTGTTACTGCTTTTTCACGTGCTTTTTCTTGAACTTTTGTCGTTGTGGTGTGTCATTGTTGATTAATTGTGAACTGATATTCGGTATCAATCTTGTAATTTTATTGTTCGCACCATACCGGTGATTGTGCAACACACATGTTTTTCGTGTCTGCTATATTGATTTGTCTGTAACCTATGATGTCTTCTAAGACTATATTTAGCAGTCGAAATTCTTCAACATTATGACAAAGCCTGGGCCGCTATCAACGTTATTCACCAAGTTCTGGGCGTCGTTGTTCACAAAAAAACAAATGGAAAACAGGACCTACATCGGCAAAGACCATATTGGCAACCGATTCTACGAGATCAAGGACAGCAAAACCAATGTGACAAGGTCGGTGTCCTTCCACAAAAAAATTAGGCGAATTAATTTTCAGGGGCTACGATCCGCCAGGAGGACAACATTATTTTGCAGAAAGGCAGTGGGTATTGCCGTCGGTTGAATGGAGGGGCTGGCTCAACGGTGGGTGCTACACGTCTCAATACAGTCGGGTGCCGATAACGGCACTCCTCATGTTCGACCTCCAGCTTGATCAAATACTTTTTTAGATTAGTTTTCGAAACCTTTTGCTAGTTGTCTTCGGTAAGTCTAGTCAGAAAAATCTCAATGATTCCGATCTTACTGGTTTTCGGAAATGATCACATTTTTGCCATTAATGCCCGCGGTAAGGACACCCTATTTGAAAAATGTGTTCCCTTTATATCAGTCATTTCCAGAAACAATCGGCAAAATGGGAATCATTTCAATTTTTCTGACTAGACTAACCGAAAACAACTGACGTTAAAAAGTGTGGGGCGCAGCTGGGGGTCAAAGTTGAGGGTTGCTGTTATATTAACACTCGACTGTACTGCAAATCTTGGTTCGAATTTTGAAATTATTGAAATAGGGTTGGTTTACCATATTAATTCGTAACATTTCGCCCACCTTTGATTTGTAGTTTTTTTTGTAGTTTCACTGAACATGAAATAAAAAAGCAACAAGGAACCAAGGTCTAAAAATCTTAATAGGACCGATTGCTGTAGGGGTTTGATCTGCCAAAAAATGATTTGCTAAGAGAATAATCAATGTAATCATGCAGCCGAGAACTTATTTTATTTCAGGGAGCAGAAAGACGCCGCCAACCGACCGAGAAATTTTCTTGAATCAGAACAAGCAGCAGGTCGGTCACCAAACTACCTTTGTTCTCTCTCTTGAAGTTACCATTTTTAATTTAAATTCTGTTCAGGCCCAACTGAAAGAAGATGCAGTCACCGAAAAGCGAGCTCCCCTAGTTGGTTCTACCGGAAAAGGGGCTGCGGATGTAGACCGAAAAGGGATCTATCCGAGCTACGATGAAGCAGAAATCACGCCTGGTCTTCCTCCCAGCCAGAAGTCTGAAAAGCCACACTGAATAAATCCCATTGTGTAGTGTTACCCTAATAGTCTGTCTGGTTCTTGTTGGTGTCGAGTGTAAATAAAGTAATACTCTATGGATCTTGTGCCCTTTCACAGTTCTAACTTTCACAATATTGGCTTGTGTGTTGTGGTTCTAGTTTTTTTTGCAAATCCTTGTGCTAGACACATCACATGACAGGATTGAAGAAGGTATTAGATGGAATTTTGCTGTTCCGGAAAACAGTGCGTAAGGATCTTGTTACACAATTTGAAAGGGTACGGGACAATCCAAATCCCACAGCTGTAATGTTCACTTGCATGGATTCCAGGTTGGTTCAAAAATTTGATATACCGGCTGATAAAACGGCCGGGTGTTGTAGGTGAGGGACATTGTTCAGGGTTTTTTCACAAAAACTAGAGAAAGCCGCTTTGAAAGAACGGTAGATGAGATATTTTAGAGAGCTTCAATAGATCTCTGGGATGTGGCTTAAGCTCTTTTATACAAACCTTGCGCTCTCAAAGCATGAAATTGAGATATTTCTTGTCAATTCTTCTCAGCTTAATAGCAGAGAATGAAATGATGCGATACCCTGTACTCTGCACCCTGCAATGTACTCTCCTGCAAAATATTTATTTTTCATTATTAAGTGCTTTGACTTTAGAGTGCTGCCAGCCAGATTCACCCAAGCTCAAGTTGGAGACATGTTTGTGGTTCGAAATTCCGGCAATATGATACCCAATGCCCAAAACTATGGTAAACCTGATATATTTTTAAAAAACATACTATTTAAATTTAGGTATGTCGGGGTATGAAGTATCAGTGACCACTGAGCCAGCCGCACTTGAGCTTGCTGTGAAAAGGGGCAAAATCAGACATGTGGTTGTGTGTGGACACTCTGACTGCAAGGTTGGTGTGTCTGTGATTTTGGACTTTATATTCAAACTTAATTTTTTTTCTTACTCTTCTCATTAAGTTTTTTTTATACTATAATTGGTTTTATTCAAACAATGCTAATAATTTGGAAATCATCAGCGAAAACCAAGGCAAACAATGATATTCTCAAAAGGCAATGCTTCAGTAAAGCTATTTGATTTTCAGGCGATCAATACTCTGTACAACCTACACCAGTGTCCCAACGCATTTGACCCAGACAGCCCCATGGACCACTGGTTGCGCAGACATGGTCATCAGAGCATCAAGAAGTTGGAGTTGCTGGGCGAGCTAGAGCAGGGAGTGAAGCAAGGCAAGGCAGTCACACTCGACTTCAACTCGGAAAACTCTCTGCTTAGGTCAGTTTTGACTTCATTGAATTAAAAGGTGAAACGTCTCCAAATTGGTGATTCATAAGTGCATTCAAAGTGGATTTGTTATCACATACAGCCCTGTGACTTTTGGACACAATCTCAAATAAAAATTATACTTTCCTGACCCAAACTTTTACCTTTTATTAGAAGTGATTATTGTCCTAATTTTAAGGACTTTTTTAGTATCCAGCGCCAGACACTGGTTATATAACTCGCTTCTGAATACCGAGGCTCTGCCATTCTGCCCCGAGTATTCGTCTGTGGAATTTCGCCCCAAAACAGTGCAAAATATGAAATCTTCTCCCGATTGGCTTTTTGATGGCAATTACCTCACTATTAGATTCAATGGTAAAAATTATCCGGACTAAATTATTTCGAGGTGTACTATATGACACACATTTAAAAAAGGTCATAATTTTTTTAATAATCAAAGTCATAACACTCCTCGATTACAAAGATCACCAACCAGTTGTTGACTATACCGTCCAGTATTGCAGCTGCTAAGTGTATAAAGACATACGTTGAATCCATTACAAGCACTCAGAGGCGTAGTGAGAAAAATCTGACGGGGGGGGCTGAAGAACCCCCAGAGGTCATTTTACCTATACCGTTTTCGAGTCTTAAAGGATCTATAGCCCCCTCGGCTCCCCTCTGCTTACGCCCCTACAAGCACTTTGGCGCCAAGATGTCATTTAGCTGGCGCCGGCGTCTATTTGTAGAAGCCCGGCGTAGATTGAATTAAGCCATGTAATTAAGTTTTCTTATAATATATCAGCGGTGCAAAGGAAACAAACGACCAAGGAAAAACATGTCACATCTAAGAAATGAAATTTATCAAAATCAAAATTTAACCTAAATTTTACCTAAATATTACTTGGTAATGAACCTTCTCTTTTTCAGTTTCTCCGCCCAAATTGATCCGGACGATTGCTACAACATAGAGGACAAACTTTCCCAAATAAATACTCTTCAACAAGTCACCAACATAGCTTCCCACGGATTTCTGAGAGAATTCCTAGAACAGGGAGTAGTGCACCTGCATGCCTTCTGGTTTGACATCTACACCGGCAACATGCATATGTTTTCAAGGACTCGGCAACGCTTTGTGCTCATTGATGAGGAAAGTGTGCCACAGCTGCTGGAAGAGGATGCTCGGCAGCCATTGAATTCACTTGCCAGCAAATCAACCAAACCAGGAGATAATGGACAAAATAGCTGAACGACTTTTTTTTCAAATTCGCGCCTTTTCATTGGCGATTAGTGTTTCTTTGTTTTGGGCACATTTGAAAATTTCTGCAAACTTTTGTTTCGCCTTTTTCTCTTTTATTTTCAATTTTTTTTCAAAAAGTAATAACACCATCATTTAGCTCTAAAATTCTTGTTTCAAAATGTAGTACAAAAGGGGAAAAGTACAGCGCGGCGCAAAAAAAATCGGGCACTTTTAAAAAATTGACGTACGCAGCCCTCGGAAACGTCCACAATAATGGCCGGCTGTGACGAAGAGCACAAGAACAGAGCTCCTAGGTAGCTTAAATTTCGTACACAATGGTGGTCTGTAAATTCAACAATCCTCACTAGGAAATAGCCATAACTTTTTTTTAACTTCTCAGAAAAAAATTATTTCGGTGCCATATTGTAGCTGAGATTAAGGGCTACTGAATAGGCTATTGGTCGAGTTGGTATTGAGAGTGAGTGAGGATTGTTGAATTTACAGTCCACCATTGTGAAGGCCTTAACTAATGTCATCGATTTTCCTAGGGAAATCGATGGGGCGAGGAGCTGCCTACGCAAAATCTTTTCAAGTGCCCGCGTTTTTTTGCGCCACCCTGTACAAACCGAATTATTTTCTGGGTGGCTTCATACGTTTCTTTTACATTCTGCAAAGTCGTTGTACTGGACGGCAAATCTTTAAAAACTTATTTCAACCAAACTAGGAGCTAATGAACAAAACAACTACGTGATGGTGCTATCCCATTTGAAATACCGTATTTCCTCTAATAGGAGCACCGGTGCGCTTATTTTTCAAACCCCCCTCTAGGGGGTCATTAAAGTCATGTTGAAATTTTTGCTCCTATTAGAGGAAATACGGCATCAGAAAATTAAGGAGTAAATCTTTTTTGTTGCCGTAAAAACTTTTTTTTGATGCAAAAAGAAGTATTTCTATGACAACAAAAAAGTTTGCCCGAATATAGACCTTCGCAACAAAATTCAGGTACCATACTTTTTTCTTAATTTTAGCTTAGGCGCGGTGTTGGGTGCGGGGTAGACAGAAAACATCCAAAAACCCCGTGGAAACTCCGAACACTAAAAAGGCGCAATTAGGAAAAAGCCGAAAATTTGCCAAACACCCACGTATCGTATTCCTGTTTAAAATTGTTTGCTTGGGAAAAATTTTCTTGTTGTCTAACTCTTTTCAAATGGGCACTCTGAAAATCCGGCACGACGGCCCTTTTTGTCTCTAATTTTTTGTGATAGTGCCTTGCCAAAAAGTGCTTATAGATATTTTCTCGCTCCAATGTGATTTTTTTAGCTCAACTGTGTTGCCTGTATCTTGCCATTACATTTTCTCTTTGCCGGTTTTCTTTAGGTGTTGTCATTTTTGTCTTTAATCACTTATTTTTTTTGTGTAGCCTTCCTGCTAGTTTTTAAACAGTGCCATATGCAAATTTAAGTGTAGATTATGTATTTTTGTGCTGCCTTAAGGATGGGAGGAAACTTTATATACGCATCGCCTAGGGTCGCGCGTTCAAATTCGTGCACACCTGATTTATTTATTTTTATTAAGTTCACTGATTTCTAGGGCCATAAATTCTGGAGCAATCGATTGCAACCATTTCCAGCACTACTTTACTGTCAGCAAATGCCCTAATTTTGTTATTTGATGCAAATGACCATCAAAATTAAAGGACACCAGCCAAAATGATGCGTGCTTAGTTTTATATCGCCTGAACCTCTACACATTTTTTTCATTTCTCAACGCGTTTAGTAACTTTCTAGAGTCAAAATTTCATGAGGAATTGGATAAAAAAAATTCCACGATAAATCACTTCAGAATAATAGGTAACTTGCAAAAAGGTTTGAATTAACGAAGAAAAGAGTACTTTTGAGGGGTACGATTTTGGTATTATTCTTTAACATACATACCCATAAATAATGGGCTTAGGTTTCGGTAGGCCAGCGCCCATTAAGCTGGACGAAGGGGGGTTATTCCCGCAGTCTCCTGCAACTGACGTTTTTTTGCAATTTAAATTTACATGACCATTCCAAGGTAAGTTCCAAGAATAATACTGAATAGTTTTGGGACAGCCCTGGGTAGGATGGCAAGGAATTGGGCATTGTAGAATGTTTTTCGAATTTTAATCGTGACTCGAGTTTTTTTTCTCTGTATCAGAGCTCAAATGAAAGTCCAGAATCTTGGCTACATTTTAGCATATGAAACGTGTGACTTGTAGAAAATAGTGAAAAAATTTCGGTGAAACTAGTCAAACAAAAATCCCCAAAACGATCGATTTTCGGAAATTCAACCTATTTTAGCCTGTAAGTGTAAAAACCTACGCTGATGATTTTGTTGGATAGCTAGGAATGTGTGGATCGTTTTGACACTAAACTTGTAAACAAAAAGAGATAAAAAAAATATGGTGTGCACCCAGTGGTAGTCAAGTAGGCGTAGGGTTCGCGAAATACGGGGGATTTTGCCACGGGAAGGGGGGCCGTTGGTATTTGAAAAAAAATTTACGGGGGGTATTCAAAAACATTTTTAAGATCGCCGAAAAATTGCGCGGGGGTACGGGAAGACGGGAGATTGGCCGGGGGCTGCGAACCCTACTTAGACAATGCGTATATAAAGTCCCCCCCCTTTAAGAATAATATAGTACTTCTGGTTTGTCTATATTTTGCTTAAAATCAGCGAATGTTGAGCCAATAGGTATTTTCTGTCCTCTTAAAATTAACAATAATTAATACTGTATCAGCTCATCCAAACGCCTAGAATTGATTTTTTCAATTTCATTTTCCAGCGATGTCAATAGATATACAGCGTCGGGCGAATTCGGCCAACTTTTTCTTTTGGTCATATCTTTTTGAATTTATTGTGTCTCGCCGAGATTTTTTTGTTGGGTAGAGGAGATGCGGAGAAACAAAATGACACCAAACATCAACAAAAACAACGGCTCTATAGACGAGGGTCAACTCGCGAAGGTCTTTTAAATTCCGTTCGTGTAGATATCCGTAACAATTATTGACAGACACATATTGTCTCCAATAGACATCATTTTTGTCTCGATTTTTTCTTCCTCACTCTCCTCTGTGTATCATTTGGCAATATTAGAGTTCTAAACGCTACTGCCGTTTCCAACGATGAAAAATTCCACACGAGAAATTCTCCAAAGAAGATTTTTTCAAACGTTAGTACCCGAACCGTAACGATAAACCCGAACAACCAGCGGGTACCCCGAACCACGTGGATACACCCGAACCACCAGCGCGTACCCGAACCACAATCTGGTACCCGAACCACAAACGCAACATTTCGAACGATGAATATTGCATATTCTTGTAACAAATTTTATCAAGCTGAACAACAGTTTCTACAAACCGGAGAGGAGATCAGGGCATTTCGGAGCGGATTTCAAATTACTTTGGGGGACCAAGGTCAAAATTTTGGGGGGACCAATGGGGACCAAAATTGGCCAAAATTTTTGACTTATCTTCACTTTTATTTATTTTTCTACCAAAAATTGATTTTTTCACTTTGCTCAATACATACTTGGAAAATTTCAATGACAAAAACTGTCGGACGGGTACCAGGACCCACCAATTACCAGCTCGATCTGGTCGAATTCGGAAACACAACCTCCGTGCCCCGAGGCTCTGGGCCAAAAGAATTTGAGAGTATTATAATGTATAGAGCCCTATAAAAAATGCTGAAAGAAATCAGCAATTTCTAATCAGTATAATCATCGCTGCAATGATTTTTCTAATTGCAAAATTTCTACTAGCAAAAAGTGGAGTTTATTTGTGTTTTTTTGTGCTCTACCACCTGGCTACTAATTTTGATAATATAGCAAAACGGGTTCAAAAATAGTATGAGATAGAAAAAAACGATCAACAATGGACAAAAAACTTTGCATGCCCGTAGGGATGCTTTTTAAAAATAAGGATATTTCTTATTAATAAGTGCAAGATTTAAGCGCTGTTTTAGACCTCGTTCACAATGGTGGCCTGTAAATTCAACAATCCTCGTTCGGAAATGGCCATAACTTTTTTTTAAATTTTTCAAAAAAAATTCTATTGTTGCCATGCTGAGATTCAGGGCTACAATATGAGCTATTGGTCGAGTTGGTATGAATTCAAAAATGTTGAAAAAAGTCAACATTCCTCGCTCACAATCCTCACTCGCTCGGAGGGAGGATTGTGAGCGAGGATTGTTGAATTTACAGTTTACCATTGCGTACGAGGCCAAAAATCGAGACAAAAATGATGTCTGTTGGAGACAATATGTGTCTGTCAATAATTGTTTCGGATATCTACACGAACGGAATTTAAAAGACCTTCCGAGTTGATATATTACCCAGCTCTATATGTGTTGGTGGTGCCTCCGAAAAAATATGCCTTAGTCCCCCCTGTTGATTTTTTGCAAAAAAATTAATTTTTGTCTTGGTACCCCAAGATGATTATTCAAAAAATTTTTTTTCTCATGCCTTAAACATCATTTTAATGTACTTTTTGTGTTAGAAATCAACGTTTACGATACTAACGTGAGATTTCATAGCTTTTTATCTCGGCCAAAGTTAACAGCAGCACGACCAAAAGCAGCACACTCTTCACTGCAAAAAATTGGGGTAGTTGTTTTTTAACACTCGGATGGCCTTTTTGGTGGAATCAACTCAGAATTTCATGATGATCATTCCTAGTATATGATAAGAATGATTGTGCAAGTACAATGCGTAAAATCGAAAATGCGTAAATCTTATAACGGCGTTTTACCCAAATCCCAAACATCAAACCACCCATGGTGTATACACTAAAAATGATCATTGTGAAATTCTGAGTTGATTCCACCAAAAAAGAACATTCGAGCGTCATAGTGTTAATATGAAAAACATTATAAAACTCGACCTCACCGGAGGCTTGAAGCTGAGATGCGCACACCCACATACCTTAGACACAAATCACTCGAAAGTGACTCTGGATGCATAAAAAATGTATGCATACCAGAGTTTTTTTATGCGGTACGCCCCAGTTAACAAAACTATGTTCAAATTCCAATTTTTGGGGTCAAGGTACCCTCAACATCTGATTTACCAAGTTACAATAAACAGAAATCAGATTTAAAAAAAAATCGACTTTTTATTAAAAAAAAGTAGGTGAAAACACTTTTTTATCGTGTTCAACGTGTAGGAAATGCTTAAAAATGGTTAAAATGGTGTTTTGAAAAAGTTCAAAAAAATTTCATTTGGGTGGGGGGTTTATACTCCGGTAACGCCGAAAACTCAAACATATAAATGAAAACCCATACAAATTAATGGTTTTTAAAGAAAAAAAGTTTGCGAAAAAACAACAGGGGGGTTGGGGTTGGACAGAGACACATTTTTTTCGGGGGCACCGCCAACACATATAGAGCCAAAACAACAATTTTATTCCAAAAGCTTGTTCCAGACATCCTCCTTGAACCTTGATACGCAACAAAAATCTTGGCGAGACACAATTACTTAACAAAGATATGAGCAAAGGAAAAAGTTTGCCGCCCAACTCTGTATTGGTTTGTGCAGGATCTGGTCACTTAGCCAAAAACCGGTGTATTTCAAGCTAATAAACCGAAAATTGGCTTTTGAAAAAGTGCGTAAACTGAGTGAACGAAATTCCGGTTTATTTACGGCAAAAAAAACCAAGACTAAGTTCAGGCCGGTTAGCCGGCCGAAGGAAAATCTGGTCTTTTAAACCGACTGATCCAAAAAACCCGACCAAATCCTACCCCAGTTTGGGTTTTTTAAAGGGTTTTTTTTCAAATGGCTCAACTGTTCAAATTTTGTCCCCGCCAATTCAAAAAAATTTCCTAATTATTGAACTTGTGTACGGATTTTTCAGCTTGGTTTCTGACAAAACTAAACCTAAAATTAAATTCTAGGGCTTGCTTTGTTAGAAACCAAGTTGAAAAATGCGTACAGAAGTCCAATGATTGGGAAAAATTTTTGAATTGACGGGAATAAAATTTGAACAGGTGAGAATGCCATTCTAATACATTTGGTGGGTGGATAATAAAATTTATACTTCTTTCACCACAATACACTCAATTTGTTGTACAGTAAATTACCTTGACAACTTTGATGAATACTTTTTGTACTTTGTTTGCTTTTTTTAAATGTATATCAAGACATGCACACTAGCGCGAGACGGGGTTTCGATTTCAAATTTTTGAATGCAGTAGAGTCTCGATACAATGCTCCTAAAGGGACTAGCGAGGAGTCACCCTATGGCGGGACTCGCACTATATTGAGGTCGCACTATATCGGGACTCCACTGTGTAAGCATACTTGCTCAAAACAAGTACATTTTACGATACTTGGCAAAAAATACACTGTTTTATCCACTGCTTATTGCTGACACCCTCGGAAAGGGAAATACTCTGGCCGCTGTATTTTATGCTAATCCACTCGTTTTTGCAGGCAACGATGCAAAAGGGAAAGCATCTTGGTTTCGGTGCACTCCGTTTTCTAGTCTCTCGTGTGGCTCTCTCCAAGCAATTCGGTTCAAGTCAAGTTTCTTGCAGACGAACCTACTGCCAATGCTGGACGGCTGAGCAATTCAAAGATCTGGAAGCTACAGCTATTGCAGCATCGGCAATTCATCGACCTAAGCGGTTCTACAAGTCAGTGGATGTGGTGGAAGTGGCTAATCAAGGAGAACAAGATGCTAGTGCTCTGGTTGCTGGACATGCTAAGCTTCTCTATGAAATCCATCTGGACAAACGCAAGCTGAAGACACAAGCTGGTCGTGTTCTCAAAGTAAGTTCAGCAACTATTGTAATATTTTAACATGGTAGAAACACAGCTAAAAAGTATGAGAACATTAGAAAAAATTTTGAAAACTGTGGCTTTAAGAAATCAGGGTTAAGAAAAAGGTTTTCGGTGATAAGAAAGATTTTGAAAACAACGGCTGCGACAAAACACTGCCGCTATAAAAAAATACATATCTTGACATCGTTATGAGCTTGGATTACCTTTTTTTCTATTCTATAACATACTTATTTGTCAGAAATTTGCAAGTGGATGATCTATTAAAAATGGCTCATCAGATTTTCAGATCAGTTCATTCTTCTCATATTTTTACGCCTCACAAAATGCAAGAAGTCATAAAAATTAAAATCTGAACAAATGAACTGATCTAAAAATCTGATGAGCCATTCGACACACTTCGCCTACCCTTCAACATTCGGATTGATTCTAGTTAACACATCATTCTATCTTTTCGACCTTTAGCTGGTTGATCCAGTACTTTTTTTCGCCTACAATTTAAAGTATTTTGCCAAATTTGATCGATCAGTCAAGTAGTTAATTTGGAGTAAAGAAAACAGGTCTTATAGGTTATTTTAATAAATGAACCACATTTTTGACATTAAAAACCACGGTCCCCGTAACCCGTCACCCTATTTTCGAAATAAAAAGGCGGGTTAGTAGTAACGAGACTGTAAATCTAGCTGAAAATAAAATTTATTTCTGGGGTTTTTTTATTAAAAGTTAAAACTCGGTTAAATATAGACCTAATAACTGGGTTTATAATAGTGCAATGGAAATATTTTACTGTATCAACAAATTTATTTTTTTAATTTTCAGTTGGACTCACAGCCATTGGCTTTGGCTATCGCTCAGGAATGGGATGCGCAGAAAGAACTCATTCACAAGAGTAGAATGCTGTTGACAGGCTTGGCTTTCACGACTATTGACAATCCTTTCAAAGACATAAAGTGCGTAATCTTTTAGTGACAGGTTCATGTTTTATAAAAATGAAATATTTAATTTTTAGTGAAACTCTAACGGCCAAAATTATGGAATTTCTGCCGACCGACACTCTCCTGTACCACACCAGTGAGACGGAATCAGGAAGTTTGGCTAGATTGCAACAGAAGAAGTGGCAGCCGGTGTTGGATTGGGCAAACGAGCATTACAGATTGGAGCTAGTAGCCTCGCAGATGCTGACCAAACAGCCGACCATTCCGGAAAAATCGAGCAAAGTCATCGAGCAGTGGGTGGCCAAGCACAATTTCGCTGCTTTGAATGCCTTGAATGTAAGTTTTTTCTCTGATTTTCCGCGAGGTGATTGTGAGAATCGTGGGGTAAAAATTTTTTACATTTTGCTTTAAAATTTTTAAAATTCTTGATCCCTTCGTTCCTCATTCTTTGAAGTGTTTGGGAAAATTTTTAAGAATTTCGAAAAAATTTCAAATTTCACAAATTAGGAGAGCTACTACTATTACCCCTGAGAGTACAGTGTGTGACGAGAGATTTGAAACACTTTGAGAGCAATAACTATTCCTGGGTCAAATTTCCCAATTAAAAGTCCATTCTGAAAAAAGTATGCAATTTATTGATATGTAATGTCAAGAACACGATTTTCGCTTTGTCCACTTGTGGGTCACTTGAAGGTCTTAAATGGACAAAATGGACAATGCAAAAATCAATGCAAACAATGCAAAAAAGGTTTTTACATTATATAACGAAAAATTACGTATTTTTTGGACTAGATTGCCGTTTACAGAGATTCGGAATTCAACCCAGGAAAAAGCTATGAGTTTCTTGAGTCACCGTGTATTTTGCAAGTAAAATTACCCTCAAGCTCCTATAATCCTTCTCAAAAGAACAAAGAAAAAAAAAGTCGTGGTGCCTCTAGTTCCGGTTCTTGGAAACAAGCAATAATTTCTGTCTGAATTTAGTTTGGTTCTGATGCTGTGAAAAGTTTGCTGCTGACTTTAGCGACTGTAGATCACCATCTAGATGTGGAGGAAGCCGTAGAGTTGGCAAGACTGGAACAGATTCACCAGGCTAAGACATGGGGCAGTGTAAGTTATTAAACTTCGGCTTTATAAGCGTGGGTTCAAGTTGAATTTTAGGTGGAATTTATGCATGATGTGGAACACCATCAACTATGTACTAGGCTTTCTGCTGCTGTGCTATTCACACACCTCTGTTCTTCAAGTGCTTGAATTGAGAAGGCGGGAATAGAAAGAAAATGTTGTTGTGGAGTGAAAAAAATGTAATGTATCTATGTAGTTCATCTATGCCGTGTTGTTTAAATGTTTGTTATTGCTTTATCGGAAATAAAGGTGGTCTGATGTAATTTGCAGGAATTCTGTGGGTGTACAATTATTTTTGAATTTCCGACCTAGGGCTGATTGGTGGCAGGAATTTACTTTTCTCTATAGAATGTCAGTAATTGTCCTAACTGCGTGGTTAATTTCAAGAGTGTGGTTATACTAGTGTTTTGTGGCTGAAATGCATTCAATTGTCCTTCTACAGGGTGTCCGGAAATTACGGTATGTGGACGTTTCGCCCAATTTATTCATTTGAATATTTTGGGCGAAACGTTTCGCCCAAAATATTCAAATGAATATTCTGGGCTTATTTTGAGATTGTTTTGAAAATTTTTTGGAAAATTTTGGAAAATTTTGGAAAATTTTGAGATTGTGTCCGATCCACTCCAAACCACCCAAAACCACTCCAAACCGCCCCATACCATCTTAAAACACCCAGAACAGATAAAATCACCCCAAAATAGCGAAAACTGTTGTGTTCTACGCTAGTGTTGTTTATTTTATTTATTTATATTTATTTATTTATTTATTTATAGAAACTGAAGTTAGTTCAGGTATAACATTGCCATAACAACTCGGTGTTGCGATCTCAGACAAACTTGTGGAGAATTAAAAGTTGAATTACCGTCAGCAATATCTTTCTAAATTCCTTGAAAAAATGCCCTAAAAATTAAAATGTAGAAGGTAAAAAACCATTTAAAAAAGGTTGATTAGTCTTCTGTTGCATTTCGATTTTTAGGCCATTTTCTGAAGGAATTTAGAAAATTCTGATATTGATGATGCTAATCCAACTTCTAGTTTGACAAGTTGTCGACAAAATATGGCTCTAAAACCACATTTGAAAAGAGATAGCTAGGAGTGATCTTTTCGTGTCGAGACTATCTCTTTAACGGCTTTCATCCTCCCTTTAATAAAATCAAAGTAAAATTTCTTTTTAGGACAAAAAATCTTTTATGTGGTTGTCATTTAGGCCATTGCGTTTGCAGATTGATCAACCAAGTTATGGACAGCTATTTATAATTGAATCAAATGATGCATTAAATTTGCGAAAAAGAAGCGAATCCAAAGGTCAATGAAGAATTAATCAAAATAGTATCTGAATGCATTTCAAAAATCAATCCTTATGTTGAAGCGATGATGAAAGATGAAGAGCAACAACAAATAAATCAATGCAAACAGAACGGTGAAGAAATTCCTGAAATAAAATTACGGCGCTACCGGAGTATACCCTCCCCCCCCACATGAAATTTTTTTGAACTTTTTCAAAACACCATTTTAACCATTTTTAAGCATTTCCTACACGCTGAACACGATAAAAAAGTGTTTTCACCTACTTTTTTTTATAAAAAGTCGATTTTTTTTAATCTTGAATTTTGGTATTTTTAGTTGATTTCTGTTTATTATAACTTAGTAAATCAGATGTTGAGGGGTACCTTGACCCCAAAAAGATGGAATTTGAACATAGTTTTGTTAACTGGGGCCTACCGCATAAAGAAACTCTGGTATGCATACATTTTTATGCATCCAGAGTCACTCAGTGATTTGCGTCTAAGGTATGTGGGTGTGCGCATCTCAACCCCAAGCAACCAAGTCCCCTGCGCCCCCGAAGGGTGCGCAGGGGGCTTGGTCGGTTAGGGGGCTTGGTAGCCAAGCAGACTCTTGATCAAAAATGCATTTAGAGGCTCTTTTTGCCCAGCTCCAGTGACCAAAACATGGTAAAACAGCCAAATGGTCGAAATTTCAAAATGCCCATAACTCAATTTTTTATTGACCATAACACAAAAATGGGGCTTTAAAAAGCTTTTACTTTTTTTATAGGTAAAGTCTGGAAAAGAAAAAGAAATGCTAATCCACAATAAATATCTCTTCTGGAAAGATCAGGATAGCAAAGATGGATATCGAACATTTTGGAAGTGCGTAAAATATGAGGACACCGGTTGCAAATTTCGCGTTCATTCCAACAAAGCTACTGGAGCAGTCGTCAAAACATTGGGAATACATAATCATGCCAAGGAAGCAACAGCGGTACCTCTTCGTCGGTTAAAGCAGCAAATCAAAACAAATGCGGTCAGCTCAATGCAGGTATAAGATCTTATGTTTAAGCTGGACACATATTTCATTTTAGAAGCCTTCTCGAATTTTCAACGAACTTCTCACAGGTGTGCCGGAAACAATTCATTCATGTAAGAATTGGGAACATTTTTCAGGGTATCAATTGTAGAAACTTTTAGATAGCCGTTGCGTAAAATTGATATATAAGGACTCGTTGTATCAACACCACAGTTATCTTTGCTCAAATTTGTTTTTTCGGCAGCGTTATTCTTCACAACGTCAAGTTCTACAATTTCATATTTTCCAGAAAAGCTTTTCGCATCAGTTTTTTCCAAATTTCACTCTCATTAATTATAACATTTACATATTTTTCACTCAAAACAGGAATTTCTGCAATGCTCGATAGCAGGGTAGGTCGTTGAAATCCCGCCGACTCCAAGGAGAAGGTAAAAACAAGTCGACCGTGCGGCCTCCGTGCCCGTATGCTTCTGCATCTCGGACTCCATGCCCTCCTGATTCTTCCTCTCGGCCTTCGTGCTCAGGTGTTCCCTCTTCCCGGCCTGCGTCGCAGTCGTTTTTTTTGTTTGTCCTTTTTCTTTCTAGTTCTGAATCTCAGTGTGAACGCAAAAAAACCCTCAGATTTTGTGTTGTGAAAGTAAAATACCTCGTCTATCTTGCGCATGCTTTTTGTTTTGCTTTCGGCGCATATCTGCTTTACTCACTATGGCTAATTTGCTTAATTATATAGTAAATACAAATATTTATTCACCGTATAACCTCTATTAATACCCCATGGGGATTAATTTTCAACCCATGAAAAATTTTGAAATTGTAAATCAAAAATGATCTTAACTCTGTAATCTTAGTCAAAAGAATGGGCCGGGGGATTGTTAAAGGGTGGCGATTAATAGAGGTTATACGGTATATGATCGGTCACCTAACAGAAAAAAATGAAGCTAAGATTTGGGGGGTACAGTCGAACTTCTATTTAACGGCACACCAGGGACCGACCAAAGCAGGACGTTAAATAGAAGGGTCGTGAAATAGAATCTTGTTAAATAGAAGTCGGACTCTCTTCAAACCTATCAGAAGTTTTTTAGTGGACGTTAAACAGAAAAAGTGGCAGTATAGAAGGTCGTTTAATAGAAGTTTGACTGTAACAACATCTGGGTAACACCACCCTTTTCATTTATAACTGCTACAGCACATTAATACTCATTCGATAGCCCTTGAAATGGCGGTGATACTTTGTGGAAAGTGTAAAACCAACTGACAAACAAAACAGGTAGAAAAAAGCCCAAAACGTAAAAAACCTTTTTCAAAAAATAGGCAAAAAACCACCACCGGAGTTTTTGTCAGCAGCATATCGACTCTTTTCACTTATAACTGTTACTGTTGAAATAATTGAAGTGTCAAAGCAGGAAATTAATATACAAAGAGATGGTTACAACTGTGGATTTCACGTTTGTATTAACTCTGAACGGTACATTCAACCCTCGATACAACGATACCCCCAAGGGACCGGCCCTGGGTATCGTTATATCAAGGATATCGTTGTATTGAGGTATCGTTATATCGATGCTATTAAGACCGAAAATCTGACAAGGTATCGTTATATCGAGGCTTGGCTGTATCAGCACAACAATGTTCAACAAAAGCACTTTTATTAACGGTTAGAAAAGAAGAAATTGGTAATTTTCGGCTGCTGTACTTTCTTTTTGCGCTCTTGATAGAAGTAGTAAGCAGTCTAATTAAGCAGTGCAGAAAAAGAGGTACTCTGTAAGAAAAAGGCGTTTGAAATTTAAAAATTCTTTAATTTTTGCTTAAAAATGATCTTAAATCGAAGGTATCGTTATATCGAGATTGCTTTTAGGGACCGGCAAAAGTATCGTTATATCGAAGGTATCGTTATATCGAGGTATCTTGTATCGAGGGTCCAGTCTTTACCATTCTTTATCAAAACCGACCAAATCTGTACAGGAGTATCGTTATATCGAAGGTATCTATCTTGAGGGTCCAGTCTTTACCATTCAACTACCAACGATTACTGTAAAGGGACTTTCGAATTCTTGCTATGCATCATCAAGAAGTAATCAATGCCAGTCGTGCACTCAGGCGTGTTACATTACACTACGATTGCAGGAATTGAATAATCACAATCACGAAGTAGATGAAACCACTATTCCTGTGGCTCAATTACACACAATCTTGAAACGAAGGGCTGAAGCAACAATGGAGGTAGTTACTTACTGCGTTTTTGTGTTATAGGTTTGCTTTTTCAGAATG
This sequence comes from Ditylenchus weischeri, assembly GCA_029231635.1. Classification (NCBI taxonomy): domain Eukaryota; kingdom Metazoa; phylum Nematoda; class Chromadorea; order Rhabditida; family Anguinidae; genus Ditylenchus; species Ditylenchus weischeri. Next base: position 83,930 of record JAMRYI010000592.1, read on the forward strand.
CGGCGCAGATATTTAACTCAGTACTGCCAGTACTAGTCGTGCACAATCCATACATTTTTAATAACGTTTCTTACTGTTTTGCGTGCATGTTGCATATAAAATTGTATTAAAAATTCCGTCAGGGTAACATCGACTCATGCATGTTGCTTTTTTATGTGAATTTTTTGAATAATTAAATCAATTAAGCAGTGATTTCTTTTCAAAAATATGGGACATTTCAGAATTTCGCAAAAAGTTGCATTTTGAAGCCTAGTCTTTACTCGAAAGATATTATCATTATCTTCTAGTAATTTCCATTGTCGCATTTCTTTGCTAGTAATTAAAACATCCTTTTGATGTTGTCTTATAAGAAACTTTTCTGCTTGATTGAAATCTTTTGCACAAAAACTACCTTTGGTAGAAACATCGTAAAATTTAAACTTATTCAATTTATCCAAATTACTTCGTTTAATCAAAATAATTCTTAAAAACCTTAGTATATATACAGTCAATCGAAGTACTTTATCAAATGAGCTGTACATTTTCATATTAATCAGAGGCTGGCGAGTTTTAACCATGTTTACGGCAACAACCTGCTCTAGAGTATTCACCAAATCAACTTCATTTGGTGGATATACTTCTAAAACATTGGGCCATTCTAATTCTCTTTTTAAAAGGACCATACGTGATTGGTCTACAGTCAAACCCCGGTATAGTGCGACTCCGATATAGTGCGAACCCCGATATAGTGCTACCCTGAGCTCGACCCATTTGGTCGAAAGTCTTTAAAAGGTGCGAGTTATAGTGCGAGTCCCGATATAGTGCGAGTCTCGTTATAGTGCGGATTTTTTTGCTCCCCAGGCGTCGCACTATACCGGGGTTTGACTGTACCACCACAAATCATTTTTACTCAATTCATTGGGTAGACACCCTCTAGTTGACAAAGGATTTTCAGATGGATTTTCAATAGTATTAACGTAGCGAAAAAAGCATTTTTTAAAATCCCTGACCTCTCGCAGCCTGTTTGCTACGAATCTAGTTTTATCTTCGGTGGACGCTATCCAACGAAGTGCACATTGTGAATCACTCCACAGCACTATTTTTTCAACTGGCAAATTTTCAACTGTTTTTTTAACAAATTTCACGGACCTTACCCATATTGCTATAGTCATAAGTTCCATTCTATGAATACTCATTCCCTGATTTGGCTTCAGCCTATTTTTTGAAAAAATTAGATTTGATAATATTTGCTGTCCATTTTTACCTCTCAAATAAATTGCCGCTGCGTAGGCATGTTTTGAAGCATCCACAAATGCATGCAACTGCACTTCTGTATCCACCCCAATTTTTCTAGGAATAGTTACATTTTGGCTGTAAAAATCAGTTTTTATAGTAAGCTATTTTTCTGACTCTTCTTTTGACAAAAGAGAATCCCGAGAATGTTCCTTATTCCACAATGTTTGAAACATTATTTTTGCTTGCAAAATTGCAGGAGCTATTAATCCTGAAGGATCAAATGTCGAGGCCAAATGTTGCAATACAATTCTTCTTGAATATATTTGATTCTCTTGACTTTTAACATTGAAATTAATTGTTATCATATCTGATTCTACATTCCAAGGAATTCCTAAAACTTTAGGGTTTTCTTTAATTAATTGATCTTGTGCAGGTATAATTTGCATAATTTCTTTTGAATTAGAAATATACTCCTTTAGGTTCATTTTTGCGGCATTGAAGATTTCTTTTGAATTTTGAATATACACATTTTTCAATTCCTTCTTCTATATTTTCTGCGCTCATAAACACATTATCTATTTAAATATTTCTACCAATTTCTTTTGCAAGAGCTCATTTGAATGTGTTTAGATGGTGCTGAATAGTAGCATTTAACAAGAACGGAGATGAAATAACTCCAAACACAACTCGACAAAATCGAAATAATTGAATGTTGTCTTCTGACAATCCTTTATTTAAATCCTTTATCCAGATAAATTTTACAAATTCTCTGTCCTGTTTTTCGACTTCGATCATTAAAAGTGCTTTTTCAATGTCAGCTAAAATAACAATTTTCGGTAGTCTGAACCTAAGCAATAACCCTGCTAACTCCGGAATCATCGTAGGACCTTTATAAAGGCAGTCATTCAAACTAAGCCTACCTTTTATTCTAGCACTGGCGTCGTAGACTACCCTCAGTTTGGTATTCATTTTATCCATTCGAATCACTGGTAGATGAGGTAAATAATGCTCTAAGCTATGCGAATTTGGAGTAGCTTTATCAATAATTCCAAGATCTAGTTGCTCTAACATAATGTTATTGTATTTTTCAAGCAAATCTGGTGACTGGTTAAGCTTTTTCAACGTTGACCTCAATCTACAAAAGCTTAATTGGTAATTTGTAGGAAGATCGGGTGCAAGCTCTTTCCAAGGCCACTTGACACAATGTACCGGCCATTGTTTATTTTTATAGAATTTTTAAACATATCTTATGCAACTTTTTCATCGTCTTGGACTGGATCGTCATTAACTCCAATACCTTCGAGACTCCAAAAATTTTCTACGGTGTCTGTATCGTGAATTTTTTCAGAATCTCCAAGCACGATAAGTGACTTAAATATTTTGTTTGCATTTACATCTTTGATCTGAGCTTTTCCACACAGCATTTTTCCTAAAGTAATGTGTTTAAAAAAGTGTATCCGTTATTTTTTCAACCTAGGCGCCAGAAATCACCCATGCCAATTAATATATCCTGTTCTCTTGCCTCGTAAGAGGCCATATTTTGTGTCAAATTTGATTTTTCTTGTTCATAATTTGTAAGTTTAAAAGCGAAAGAAATTTTTGGGGTGCCATTTAAAATAAACTCTTCGTATGTACCATTTTCCAGCAGCTTGAAGTTGTCTACTAATTCGCTATAATGCTTCTGAAAAAGAACGTAAAGACAGTGTATTCTCAGTAGGTGCCGGTAGAGCAATCAATTCGGCCTGTAGGCTTTCTGCTAGTAATTTTTTATCACCAAATCTATTTTTTAAAAGCTCTACAATTATATCATAGTTGTCATTTGAAATAATAAAACCCTTTATTGCCGTTAGAGCATTACCTTTCAATAAATTTACCAAATGGGTCACTTTTAAGATTTTCGGCACAGATTCACAATGCACTGAAGCATCGAATAATTCCCAGAAAGTCACCCATTCTAATGGGTTCCCATCAAAAACTGGTGGTTTCATTTTTGGTAGTGAAATACCCGGATTTCGGTTAATATTAACACTGCCATTCGACATAGTTTCTGTTTTGTCCTGTTTAAGAGCTATTGTGTCTTCGAGAATTTCAACAGCTTGTCTATGATATTAATGAAGCTGTCGTCTACAGCATTATACTCTTCAAAATCTGCATTTGCTATGATTTGTTTATCATGAGTTAATTTTTGGATGTATTCATCTCATCTAGTTTGGCATGATACTAATTGTTCAATCACCCTATTTGTTCGGCACAGTAAATTATTTGCGTTTAGCAAAAAGTTTTCTTTATTCTCGTCTAGCACCACAGCTGGGTTGACTAGAGCGTCTATTTTAAATAGTCTGAAAGACGTTTATCAGCAGAACCAATTTCTTTTTTAATTGGTGCTGTCATTTTTTTCCAAAACCAAACTTCTGAAATTTTAATTGATTTTAATGTGCTCAAATTGAGCCGGAGCACCACTTGTTAAAGCTTGGAAATTTGCACTTGTGTTTTCCCAATTTTAACAAAGAAAACCTTTTGAAGTTTGAAAAAAAAACTTTATCTACAATTTGCCCTACTAGAGCAGTTCAGAGTATATGTTTCACAAACCAAAATGATGACTGAGGAAAAAGACCAAAAGAGAGCATCTTATAAACAACAAGAAGGCGTTTCTAGAGAATGAGTCACTACTACACAAAAACTAAACTAAAGACCAGAAGCAAAATTATAAAGAAAAAAGTCGCATAAACGAGACACTACCACCGGGTATCCAAACCACGTAGATACTCCCGAACCGAAAGCGGGTAGCCGAACCACCACCGGGTATTCGAACCACGTGGATACTCCCGAACTACCAGCGGGTACCCGAACCACGTGGATACCATTGAACAACCATTCAACAACTCTTTGGAGGTGGGGCCTTTTTAGAAGGTGGGGCCTATTAGAAGTGTCTTTTTAGGCCTTATTAGAGATAATAAGGAACTGTATTTCCTCTAATAGAGCCCCCCTCTAATAGAGCCCCCTAACTTTGAGGACCTATATCTCAGCCCAGAGTCAATTTTTTGCAAAGCTGTTTTACGCGTTTTCTTAACTCCCACGAGCTCTACCGATTGCACTTTTCAGATTTTAGTTGAGCACCCAAAAATTCCGAGATCGAATTCCAAATTTTTCGATTTTCGGGCATCCAAAAAATAGAGGCCCCGGGTGCTCTATTAGAGGAAATACGGTAATTTGTGGATCATGATAAGCAGTTGACTCTTTTAAATGGTTTTGTGGTTGAGTTTCATGATTTTGTCTGAACTTTTTGTGATAACACTTTACTTGACCCCCCCCCACGGCTGACCCACTTTTGATGACAATTTTGAAAAACCGATTGCATATTCGTGTTTCTCGACCCCGATTTAGGCGCGAATTTACCAATCGTTTCTGGAAAAGTGAAAAAAATTTTTTTCGATTTGCCTTGGTCCCCCAATGTGAAAAAATTCGAAAATTTTCAAAAAAAAATTTTTTTCAAATTTCCGCCAAAACATTTTTAAGGGATTCAAGGCTGTATTGGGAGGGGAAGGGAATAAAAGGGGCCACTTTTATGGCAGAACGTTAGAAAAGTGGATTTTATATTTTTGACTGTCTTACCATGTTTTTCAACATGGGCCGTGGCAAAAAGAGACTCTTTATGCATTTTATGATCGAGAGTCTTCCTCGCAATCATGTCTAAGGTAAGCGAGTGCGCGCATCTCTAACTCTCAAGCCCCCTGCGCCCCCTTCGGGGGCGCAGGGGGAAGCTGGAGTTGAGATTATTTGTTGAGTTATTTTTGCAGTAGGCCCGAGTTTTCAGGGTCAAGTAAAGTCAAGCCCTTTTTGTGAACCATCCTGGTTCTTAGATTGCATTTTAAAAAAATTGGATTACATTTTTTTTAAGTTTCAAAGCGTGTTTTTTGTGAATCACGTTTTTCTCAACTCAAGTATGAATCTTGGTCCAGTCGAGGTGCTTCGACAATGGTAAATACCTGAAGTGTGCTTGGAAAAGTGCTTGGACTGGACTGTGGTTTAATAGAGAGAGCATAGGACGAGACGCCAAGCACTTTGTTTATTTTGCTGCTGACACCCATTCAAAAAATAGTTAATCTTACATGAATTAGGACTATGGGAATTATTTTTTTTATGCTTTTCTTTTCTTGGTTTAAAATTGCTAAAATTTTGCGAAAATAATCGATCCGAAATTTGCTTAAGTTGAGTCAATTAACAGTTGCATCAATCAAAAAATGGGTGACGAATCAGAGGTGGATGATGTCGACTATGTGAAGTTGAACGCTGCTCAAAACAGAAAGAACAAAAAAGGCGGGAGGATGGCAGGCTATGGGTAGGTTTTATTTTGAAAATCTTATATAAACATTTTACCCGAATAATTTAGGTCTAGACCAGCCAATTTTCAAGGGCATCGTCAGGATGGGCTACAAGCAACCGACACAAATTCAGCGCAAGGCTATTCCGCCTATCTTGGATGGTAAAGATGTCGTGGCTATGTCAAGGACCGGATCAGGAAAGACTGCGTCTTTCGTCGTTCCCATGTTGCAGAGGTTGAAGAAGCGAGATACCAAAGGAGTCAGAGCGTTGCTGTTATCCCCGACAAGAGAATTGGCTTTGCAGACTTTCAAAGTTGTCAAGGAGGTTAGTTGTGATGCTTCATTTTATCTATTTCTCAGTTTCTCTATACCTGTCCAAGTCACTATTTTGTAGCTGGGACGATTCACTGGTCTTCGATGTGCTTGTCTTGTTGGTGGCGAGAGTTTGGATGAACACTTCTCTGCTTTGCATGAGAAGCCTGACATGTAAGCTTTATAAAATTTACAGTGAAACCTCGGGTACGACAGGGGTGTTTAGTTTGAGTTGATCTGGTGCTTAGGCTTAGACAAGCGCTAGGCCAAAGTTACTTAAATTGAATCACGGGCACGAAGAGTCAACTTTTCTGCTTTGTCAACAGCTGCTAGCAGATGGCTCTCGTGCCGCATAATTTTAATAGGGATAAGTTCAACTATTTCCCTACTAGTCGATTCAAACCTGGCTTTAATCCTATTACCACACCGAAACCGAAATCTACTAGAAAGAAAAAAACAGTAATACAGGTAATGCAAATCCACAATAATTTAAAATGTACTCATTCAAAATATAACCAGGTAAATAATAATAAATACAGGGTATTTAATAGTAATTACAGGTATCTTGAAAACTTGGAGACTTTGTTTTGCACATAATTCTTTCTTTCTGTTAGCACTCCATCTGTGAACGAACATCCACTCAGATTGAAATGAGATTTTTGGCATGAAATATCAACTTTTGCTTTCTCCCTGTGTGTTTCAGACCTGGCCATATAGAGGACACTAAGCAACAAGTGGGTTTTGAAGAGCGTCGAAATCGTGCTGTCCACATTGTATACTAAAAGGTTTTCATTCTGAGATGAGTCAATCTGCGTGTACGAATTTGTTCAAAACAAGTCAAACGAAAAATTTATGAGTAAAATAAGGTCCCTCAAATTTTAGAAACGCCCTGTGACTCCCGTATAAATTCAGTCTCGGAACATTCAATCCATTTAACAATTAATTTAGATTGCTAGCTACTCCGGGTCGTCTCCTGCATATCGTTGTTGAAATGGAGCTAAAACTAAATGAGGTCAAATTCCTGGTGTTCGATGAGGCGGATCGACTATTTGAAATGGGGTTCGTTTTAACATAATTTTACTCCTATCGCTTGTAATTTTTTATATGTTTTTTAGCTTTGCTGATCAACTCCATGATGTTCTGAAACGTGTTCCCGATAGCAGACAGACATTGCTCTTCTCTGCTACTTTGCCGAAAATTCTTGTAGATTTCGCAAAGGCGGGGTTATCAGAGCCAACATTAGGTTGCTATTTTGTGTTCAGGCAATATCTAACCTTCCTTGTTTTTCAGTGAGACTAGACCTGGAAACTAAGCTGAGCGAGAAACTGAAGATGATGTTTGTGACGTGCCGAATTTCCGAGAAGTTGAATGCTCTGCTATTCCTTTGCCGGTGGGTCGTTCAGACCAGACAACAAACTATCGTCTTCTGTGCAACAATGAAGCATGTTGAATATGTCGTCTCGATTTTGAAGGAAGCCAGTCTTGATTGTGCGTTCCTTTACAGTCAGTTGGATCCCACTGCTCGAAACCAAAACATTGCGAGGTGCGTTTCTTTCTGCGTTTTATTTTTTATTTTCCCATATTTTCGCACACTTATTTTATTTAATGCGATCCGTGTTACTGTAATAATTTTGGTATTCGGTTAGTCAGCCCTTGTAACTTACCTCTTTCGGGTAACACTACTACAGGATTGCAGATTATGCATATTCCTTGCTAACAGTTTCACTAAAATAATGAAATGTTCAGTATGAGTTGGTTTGGTGGATACGTATGCACCTAGCCAAATTAACTGAACAAAATCGTAGGCACCAAAGGTCAATTCACCTGCTTTGTCTTTAATGAGTAGCAGGTGGCTTTTGTGCTACATCCTTTTCGTAAAACAGTATATTGAACTTTTTGAAGGTTACTGCATTTACTTCAATTTTCAGTGTGAATCAAAAATCTCTAACACTTTTAAAGGGGCATGCTCGCGTCCGTTGCAATAATTCTTGTATTTCAAATAAGAGACATAAAGAGGCCTTCGGGCGGGATTTCGTGGCGAAAAAAAATCGGGATTGTCATTCAAAAATTTCGGGATCCCGACGAAATTTCGGGGTTTTTTCCTAAATCTATCCTTTATTACAAACAACAACAAAGGAACAATTATAATAATTTTAGTAAGAGTTATAGAACTGTGGCAACGCCCCTGTTCATACATATGAGCATTTCGGCTTTTTCTGGCTGTAGTAGTATAGCGCCGTTTTGTGTCTGTGGTCTGTCACAGACTTTTGCCCACAGAAGGTAGTTTACTCCCTTGAACAAGTGAAGTAAAAAGTAGGGTGTGCACCCAGGGGGTAATCCCCCTATTCGACCTTTTCGATGTGTGTAGCTTTCTTTTAGTATAAAAGATTTCTTTTAGTGTTATTGTAGCTTAATGTTGTATCACAAAATTTCAGATTCCGTGCAAATGAATGTTACCTGCTGGTAGTCACAGACGTTGCGGCTCGTGGTGTAGATATTCCTTTGCTTGACGTGGCCATCAATTTCCATTTTCCTCCGAAGCCTAAATTATATGTCCACCGTGTTGGTAGGTGTTTCAAGTTCTCCAAATTTTAGGAGTAATAATTGTATTGTTCCAGGAAGAGTTGCTAGAGCTGGAAAAGCAGGAGTTGCCTTTAGTCTTGTTACGCCGGACGAGCTTGCTTACCTGGTTGACATGTTCCTGTTTTTGGGACGGCCAATGAATTTCGCTGGTGTGGAATCAAAACAACATCAATGTATGTTTTTACCGGCTGTTTATATGAGGTTTGTCTACTTATTTGTTAATTTCTTCAGATAGTAACGATGATGACGTTATGATTGGCAGATTCCCCGAAAATCTGGCGCATTTGGAGACAGAGTTTTTGCGGAATATTCACGAAACGTCGATTGAAATTGTAAGTGTAGCGATATGTTATAGTTCGTCCTAATAATAAAGAAATATTCAGTCTGACCTGCTTCACAAGTCGGAGAATGCGATGAAGAAGTATTCGAAAACTCGAGCCCAGCCGTCTTCCGAATCTGTGCGAAGAGTGAAGAGAGAACTGCGAATGGTCTCTGCTGATGTTCATCCGTTTTTCAACCAGTTCGAGGTGCAAGGCAAAGATTTTTTGAAGGAAAAAAAAATGCTGCAAGGGATCAGCAACTGGCGACCGAATGCAGTAAGTACATTAATTGCTTAAAGTCCTAAGATAAATAAAAATAATTTTTTGTTGATATTTTAAGACAATTTTCGAGATTAGCGCGGGCGGGAAACAACAGCCTGCAGCTATAATGAAGGAGAAGAGAAAGCAACACCAGGAATTCATCGATGGCAAACGGAAAGCAGCTGGAAAAGCCAATTCTCTGTGCGGTGTTGAAGTGGGAAAAACCAAGAATGACACAACTAAGGATGCTGCAAGCAACAATGGGGATGCATATCCAAACAACAGTGAACAGATCAAGGACGATTGCGAAAAGGAAATCGTAAGTTTCTGTTAAAGGAGAGTAGAAGAGCCGTGACGTATGACAATAATTACTCCGGCATCTGAAAAACTATGACATTCCGAGATTTTTTTCGAATATTACCTGAAAAAATTTCAGCTTTTGATGAAAGCATTGTTCACAGATACTGTATCCACTCTATAGGCCACGGCGTATAATTTTTTAACCTCTTAAAAGTTGAAACAAAATATGCAACCGTCGGAATCGCCAATATGGTAGCAGATATGTTAGTGGCTTTGTTAGTGACTTATAATTGGAGCGGATGCGTTGTCCTTGGAATTACAAACTACGCAATAAGCTTAGTATAGATAGTCCAGCGCTGAGCCTATCCAAAATAATAATATTTGATCACCTTTCAGGCTGAAACCTTTGGCGATGTCGTCACTATCTCGTCTTTCATCTCTGCCTCAAATTCGAATCTGCCGAGTGTAGACAAGAAGAAGCAGAAGCGCAAACTTAACTCAGATCATGATCGAAAGAAAGAGGAGAAGCGTGTACACTTTATGGATTACCTTCCCAAAGATGCAAACACAGAACGTGGTCTGGCTGTCGAAAAGATGGGGGCTGGAAGTTTCGATGCTCAAGCTCGACAAATCAGTGTTGATATTTCAGCTGACGACGATAAGGGTATGTACAGAGAGCAAAAGCAGAAAAGATGGTAGGTTATATTCGGTGAGTTTTTCAAGCGAGCTAATGGGAATATTTTTTTAGGGATCGTAAGTTAAAAAAGTTTGTCAGTTCTGATGGTCCCACTCCAGTCAAAAAAGATCCGCACAGAAGAAGGAACTCTTCTACCTGCTACCTACAAGGCCGGACGTTATGAAAATTGGCAGAAACAGCAGAAGGTCTCTTTCCAAGATAATGAAGGCGGTGCTGACGACGATGATCCTCGTCGTAGTAGGTTCCGTGGTGGTCATGGTGGAAGAGGTCGAGGTGGACCAAGGGGCTCAAGCAGAGGAGGATTTCAAGGTAGCTCTGTTCTATAAATAAATTTATTTCTTACCCTCAATATTATTAGGCAGCGGATCTAGACAGCCAAGAAGCGAGCTCAAAAATGCTGATCAGATTATGAAGACACGCCGCGATCGGTTGGTCAATTAGAACAATGAGCTAAAAATGTAATCTTTTTTTTTATTAGGGCGAAAAAAGCAAACTACCAGGCTCATCGACAGGAAGAGAATGCAGGGAGAAAACAGTCAGGCAATTTCCCAGCTCGAGGAGGTTTCAGAGGGGATTTCAGCAGCAGACGTGATGGTTTTAGTGGTGGACGTCGTGGGCGGGGCAGTTCTAGAGGTAGCTTTGCCGGTGGTCGTGGTTCCAGCAGCAGTCGCGGAGGCAGTCGTGGTCTTGGTCAAAGAGGAGGCAGAGGTGGTGGCCGGAGGCATTAAACACTTGTTATTATCACTATTGACTTTTTTCGCTCCGTTATTGTGCTTTTGTTCTTGGTCGAATAAAAAGTTTCCTGTTTGTTCCTACACAGTTCTTTGTTTCCTGTCGCATTTTGCACACAACAAGGAGGGTACAGATATTTTGCTGATTAACCAAAATTTGAAAAGGATACCTCCTGGTTAGGGTAGCTAGCTTCCTGGCTTTCAATTTAAAAATTAAAGACTTATGAAAGGCGAGCCGTGCTTCATATGAGAAGTCGTCATTTGCGTTCACTCGGCACTAGGTCTTTACGTCCCCGGTCATTCGTCCTTGTCATTTCGTCCCCTGGTCATTTCATCCCCGAAAGCCGCCATTTTAAAATTTTCGAATAATTTTGTATCCGGGTGGTAGCAAACATTATTTTTTTCTAATAAAAGATTAATAAAAGATCTTGAAATAAAAGATATGGGCTAAATTATAGTATACCCACCCCACTGAACTATAGTATAACCACCCCAGACTCAAAGACTTATATATTTTTATTACATTTACAATGAGAATAGAAAAAGACATACAACAGTTATCATATAATAGGATGCAGATACTTCACATGTCTTTTGTAAAAAAAAATTATACTATTAATTATACTAGTTCAGTGGGGTGGGTATACTATATTTGCTCCAAAGATAAGTTATCTTATAAAACACCAGTAAGCCTAACGATGGTTAGGGGAACCACCTGGTACTTCCTCTAAATATGTGTGTGCTAGGCCAAAGTTACTTAACTGAATCACGGGCACGAAGAGTCATCTTTTCTGCTTTGTCAACAGCTGCTAGCAGATGGCTCTTGTGCCACATAATTTTAATAGGGATAAGTTCAACTATTTCCCCACTAGTCGATTCAACCCTGGCTTGAATCCTATTACCACACTAAAACCGAAATCTACTAGAAAGAAAAAGACAGTAATACATGTAATTTAAAATGTACTCATTCAAAATATACCCAGGTAAATAATGATAGTAAATACAGGGTATTTAATAGTAATTACAGGTATCTTGAAAACTTGGAGACTTTGTTTTGCCCATTATTCTTTCTTTCTGTTAGCACTCCATCTGTGAACGAACATCCACTCATATTGAAATGAGATTTTTGGTATGAAATATCAACTTTTGCTTTCTCCCTGTGTGTTTTAAACCTGGCCATATAGAGGACACCAAGCAACAAGTGGGTTTTGAAGAGCGTCGAAATCGTGCTGTCCACATTGCATACTAAAAGGTTTTCATTCTGAGATGAGTCAATCTGCGTGTACGAATTTGTTCAAAACAAGTCAAACGAAAAAGTTATGAGTAAAATAAGGTCCCTCAAATTTCAGAAACGCCATGTGACTTCTGAATCCGTTGGCATTTTTGCGTTGACATCTTTGTGTTGGCATTTTTACTAGACACATTTAGGCCTCGTACACAATGGTGGACTGTAATTTCAACAGTCCTCATAACTTTTTTTTAACTTCTCAAAAAAAATGTTTTTTTGCCGTCTTGTAGTTGAGATTCAGGGCTACCGAATAGGTCATCGAGTTGGTATTGATTTAAAAATGTTGAAAAAGAATCAACAATCTTCACTCCCAATCCTCGCTCCGAGCGAGTGCGGATTGTGAGTGAAGATTGTTGAAGGTTTTCAGCATTTTCCAATTCATTACAACTTGATCAATAGCCTCTCCGGTAGCCCGGAATCTCAGTTACAAGATGGCCTGTGAAGAATGATTTTCGGAAAATTTAAAAAGAAGTTACGGCCATTTCCGAGTAAGGATTGCTGAATTTACAGTCCACAATAGTGAACAAGGCCTTAGAAATGCTAGTAGAAATCCCGCAAAATCAAACTTTTGTAAATGCTAGTGTGGACAGAACGCCTAACTTAAATAAATAAAGTTAGGGTAAAAACGGTAAAAACTAGCATTTTCTGTCGGACTTCTGGAAGAAAAATTGCAAACCCTGACCCACACCCACACCCAGACCCACACTCGTATTGTGAACGTGTCTTTATTGGTTGGTCGCCTTTATTATCACGTTAAAATTATAGGTAATTAATATCTGGTGATTGTCAACATGTCGAAAGTCTTAAAAAATGTCAGCTCTATGATGGCTAGAATGACAAGAAAGAAAACAGAAAAATTCGCTGCAGAAGTACGTCTTTCTTCTTTTATTTCTATTTCCATAATTTATCAAATTAAATTAGTTATTTTAGTTGGCTACGCCAAGTGAAGAATCAGCATTAGCTAAAACAGAGTCGTCGCTGAAGTTAAAAGCTCATAGCTCATTTTCAAATATGTTGAAAATGTCCTTTCAATTCAAGCAACGCCTACAGTATCGTCTTCTTCTAGATGCTCAAAGCAAAAAGACTGACTCGGATGAGTGCGCAGATAAGCAGAAAAAGGTGAACCTTGTGCAAAAATACATTTTCTATGTACCCTTTTAGACACACCACATGAAAAACCAAAGAACATATTTCAAAGCTTACGGCAAATTGTCGGTGATGCCTGATAGAAGTCGAGATTTTGCGCTCTTTCTTCCTGTGGATTCCAGATTTCCAAGGTTGCAAATTCCCGCTGAAGAGCTGCCAAATGGTTTTTTCGAGCGTCCTCAAAAATTCGACAATCTTCTCTACGTCGCTTTGTTCGTGGAATGGCTGCCAAGATCGACATACGCTCGTGGGAAACTTCTCAACTTTTTGGGCCTAATTGGTGATATTGAAGCGGAATCAGAGGGCATTCTTGCAGTACACGGGGTAGATACTAGCCGATTCTCTCAATCTGCTCTCGACTCACTTCCGATAAAGAATGTTGATGAATGGTGCGTGGATGAGGTGTGTGTCTTTCCCAGTAAATTTGTAATAACATCTTTTTAATTTAGAAGGAATTGAAGTACAGAAGGGATTTTCGAGATCAGACAATTTTTACGATAGACCCAAAAACGGCCAAAGACTTGGACGATGCTCTGCATATCAAGAAATTGGATGACTATGATGGCAATGGCTCTCTTGGCTGGGAAGTTGGCGTGCACATCGCTGATGTTGCCCACTTTCTCGAAGAGGGTTCCGAATTGGACAAGGTGGCTGCCGAAAAAGCTAATACCTATTATTTGGTGCAAAAGGTTCTTTTTAATTTTTGTAATGAGCAACCGTCATTTTTATTTTTTTGGGCGATCCCGATGCTGCCAAACATTCTGTGCGAGGATTTGTGTTCTTTGAATCCGGGAGTCGATCGGCTGGCCTTTTCTGTTGTGTTTAAGCTGGATGCCGAAGCAAATATTCTGGACAAATGGTTCGGACGATCTGTAATCAAATCATGTACAAAGCTTTCTTATGAAGACGCTCAAGTTTGTGACTCTTTTTACGTGACTTGCAAGTTATGGATCCTGACTGTGACCCGGGGTTTTTTTGATGTAACTTTTTTTGGGCAGTCTTGCAGTGCGTGCTCAAGTTCCTTGTGAATTTGGCTCCCCAGCTCTGTGGCCCCACAAAAAAGTAGGGCAGCTGGCACTCCAAAGCTCTGAAAACACCTCGATACTTATATCATGGGTTTTTTCCGCGGTTCAACCACGCTACATTTTTTTCTGTTCAAATCATTTATTTTTGTAACATTTTGGCTGTTGTTTGTGCTTTACTTGCTGGTCCTATATTCAGGAGCTACAAGGGGGCTAAAAATCAAAATAAAATTTTAATAAAAGTCACTTCGAAATTACAGGAGAAGAAGTAGAGCCAGCACTATCCATGGAGTTGAAATTTGAAGGATGCCTGGTATAGGCATATTCCTGGCTGACTTTTCTTAAGAAAATTAAGAGTGAAATATAGCAAAATGATCAGAGAAAAAATGCAAGAGAATTAGTATAAAGACTCACAGGACAACAAGTTAATATCTTAAAATCGCAGCCGACGTAATTCGACCCCGAACCCCCACAAGTCGATTATGGTTTGATTTTACTGAGTTTGAAATAAATACATTCATTTCAAATCAGCACAAATAAAAACTTAGACATGACTAGCAGTAGATTACATCAGTTGATACCATTAGTGTCAGTTGATACCATTAGTGTCAACTGCAGATATAACTGTCTATCCATGACTGTCCTGCCAGCCTGCTTCTTCAAACCTCTAAAAAAGAGGGAAAACACAGTCTCAGCTGTGACCTTACACTTTTATCTGGTGCAGCTTTATGTGCTCTATCACGTAATATTTTTATTTTCAGAAAATGTCCTAAAAATTTTTGAGAAAATTATGAAACCAAGTCATAGCCACCTGAATTTTTGGTGCGCCTCTGGGTTACCAATTCACATTTCGCCATCATCTTCTTTTTACCAACGTCTTCTTTTTACCAACAGATTCTTTTTACCAAGAACTCTTTCTGCTAATAGATTTTTTTTACCGATACTATTAGTTTATCTATACCTATTAGCTGGTGCGTAAATTCATAAAGAACTTGAGCACGTTCTACAAGACTGCCCAAAAAAAGTTACATCGAAAAAACCCCAGGTCACAGTCAGGGCCCCCTTGTTAGTAATTTTTATGTTTTAGGAAATAATCGATCGTGTTGGTCAGGGATGCAAGTCAGAAAATTTTCCAAAAGTATTTGGAAATAGATGCTTCAGTGATGTAAAAGCAGCCGTTATTGACCTCTTCAATGTGTCGCAGATCCTCAGAAAAAGAAGAGTCGAAGATGGTGCTTTGATGTTGAACACTCGCAGTCTGGGTATAGTTCTGGATAAAGAAAGCGGTGGTCCACTTGGTGCGATTTTGGAGAAGGTTCGGACCGATTTTATTTTTCTTTTATTAATGTCATTTATCTTTCTAGTCGGGCTCTGCTAATAATTTGGTTGAAGAATTCATGCTGCTGGCAAATATAGCAGTTGCTGGCAGAATCTACGAAGCTTATCCTGACACAGCCCTTCTTCGTTGTCACCCTGAGCCTAAAGAAACCTTTCTGAAGGAGATGGTTAGTTTTTTTACTCGTTGGTTCTTCAGCAAATGCTGTTTAGGTCAAGGCGTGCAGATCTTTTCCATATCCTATTGCTAGAGGAGAAAGGAAGGAAATATCGTTGGCTATGGAAAAATATCTTGCTGATCCGCTGCTGAAAGACACAGCTGGACCTGTGTTTTCTCTACTTATGCTCAGATGTCTGGAATGGGCAATCTATTTTTGTGCTGGGGAGACAGAAAGAAAGCTCTCCTTCTCGCACTACGCGTTGAATGTTGATTGGTAAGCGGATCAAATTCTTATTCATTACTTTATAAATTTTCTTTTAGTTATACCCACTTCACTTCTCCAATTCGCCGTTACCCAGACGTGATTGTGCACCGCATGTTAGCTGCTTCTCTAGGCTACACCTCTCCGACTAATTATTCAGTGAAGAAAATGCAGGCACTGGCGAAGCATTGTTCGGCTAAGAAAGTGGCACAAAAAGATGTGGGGGATGACAGTGCTGTTATATTCTTCAATGTGCTAATCAAGGTTGGTTGTGATTGACTTTTTCTTCTTCTCCCATTTATTATGAGAACTATAGAAGCTTGGATCATTGGAGACGTTAGGGATTGTATGCGCAATAAACGAAGATGATGTGTCCTTTGATGTTATGCTAGTGAAGTATGGTGTTTGCAGGCGCGTATATACGAACGTTAGTCTTATTGTTTTCTTAAACGACGTGGTACGATGATTTTTTAGAATATGAACTTGGTCTCGAAAGGTCTACAAGCTGATAGCCTAATTGTGTGTGCGAAAACCCCAGATGCGGTGGGTTTTTGTTCTTAAAACAGTGCACATATATTTATGACTCCATACTTTTAGGTCGATTGTGAGATCGGACAAAACATAAGCGAAGCTGAAGCCAAACAAACGGTGCGGATGCTCTCTGTCGTTAAAGCGGTTTTGTCGCCAGGTGTTGTCTTCAGTAAGTTTGAGGTATTTTCTTGACATTTGAGAACTTGATCATTTGAGGACATAGCTATTCTTTTGCAGGTAACCATTGTTCCCACTTCTGATGACAAACCACTGACTTTCAATGATGTTGTTGCTCACCTGAATGAAAATGGCGAGAAGGAGACGGATTCACGTCAAGATATTAGTGTATATAATTGACTGTAAGATACAATTTGGAAAAACATTTGTTTGATGTTGTGTGATTTTGTTGCAAATAAATAGTTGTTAAGAATGGATCAAACAAAATTTTAAAGCGAAAACCCGTAATTTCGGAACAAATTTTTGTTTTGCATCTTTTGAAATTTTCTTTTCTGTTTACCGATGCGATAACTCAGGTAGCTCTGCGGCTTTTTTTTAACAAGGTGTCATTTATTGCATCACAAGCCGAACAGGCGCCTTAACAGGCGACAAAATAAACTAAAAATGAAAAAAAAATTTGGGGTCACAGGTTCGAAGACCCCCTTGAGCATACCTGGTTTTTCCCACTTTTCTGGCAAAACTCAAAATTTTAAGCATCACATGTCAATTCTGATAGCATTAGCGTTCTCAGCGAGGGGGGCAGGGGGCTTGGGGGTAGCCTTGGGGGGCTACCCACACTACAAAAACATATGGCCGACATTCAAGCAAGTGCCTGACAGTTCACTGATGAACGCTAAAGAATTAAACCAACATGTCATAAAGGTTTGACTCATTCTTTGGTTTTTTTCAGCCAGA
This sequence comes from Ditylenchus weischeri, assembly GCA_029231635.1. Lineage (NCBI taxonomy): Eukaryota > Metazoa > Nematoda > Chromadorea > Rhabditida > Anguinidae > Ditylenchus > Ditylenchus weischeri. The sequence goes on from JAMRYI010000592.1 coordinate 101,327, forward strand.
AAAATGCACGCCGAAGTAGAAAGACTGACCAGAGAGCAGAGGGATAGTATTCAGGACACTTTCCGCACAGTCATGGAGCCTAACATATTGAAGCACGGAATGACTATAATGCTCAGGTGAATTTTAATACAGTTAAAGGACCATGCTCACGGTGGTCTGGTGGTCCCCTACTTTTTTGTCCCAACTTTTTTCCTAATCGTTGGATTTCTGTACGGATTGTTTAACTTTGTTGCTAACAAAACAAAGCCTAGAATTTGATTTTAGGTGTAGTTTAGTCTGGAATCGAGTTAAAAAATCCGAACAAAAGATCAATTATTAGGAAAATTTTTTGAATTGGCGGAGAACCACCAGACCACCGTGAGCATGATCTTTTAACTATCATATGTTAAACTAACGAGTCGAAAAAGTTGTAAGTCATCAATGAAGCCTTTTCACTCGCACTCTGTCCCCACACATACCCCCCCTTTTTTTACGTATTTTTGAAGACATGGATATGTTTTCTTCACTTCTTTTCAAAATCAGAACCAATTTTAGCAACCTTTTTATCAGACATCGTTAACAATTCCTACATCAAAATCAAAAACAACATTTCTTACGTAAGATTCTTCAATAAGTTTCTGTAAGATGTTTTCTCTACTTCCTAGTGATGAGAACCTTCGTTCATCTCCGTTCGCCATCCGATGCAGTGACTCGATAGACTGATCCGACAGCATTCCCCAGAAATAGTGCAGCTTCATGAATTCCTTGACATGGCAGCACAACATATGACATTTTGGAGTGATTGAAATACTTGAAAAATCTTCACACTTCTCCTGCCCGTTTTGACATACAGCCGCCGCTAATTACTCTTTTTGGCCGCAAATTTTTTCTTTGTCTTTTGCATGAAAGTAAAAAACACTCGGATAGTTTTCCAATTAAAAATCTGACCTTTGATTCATCCGGGAGCGAGGCACCATCCTTTTCAATGAGGACTGAGTAGCAAACATACCACTTGTCGAACGTGTGATCTTCCATCGGGTTGTATACGAACATTTCCATCCGAGCTGAGAGAGAAGAGACCAATTGAAGAGCCCTGTTTGCTGAGAGATCAAAGGCATTGATGTCGACTTGAGGATTGAGAGCTGCACCACCACCCAGGCTGTCAGAGTAACTAAATATTCCGTATATTTTGTTGTTTGTTGGGGGAGTTTTGTGTTGGTAAAGCACAATAAGGCTTTCTAAAATCAAGTGCTCGAATTAGTACAAAAACAAGTTTTGGAAGCTGAAAAACGAAAGGAAAAATTTCGAACCAAGTGGACGACCACCTGGTTTTATTAGTGGATGGAGCATCCAGCAGAACTCTGGTTTGTTGAATTAAGAAGGATAATTTTGAAGACAAAATATGGAAAAATAATAATTTGAAAAAACCATCGCGAACTGGCCTATCCCCTTACGGTATACGGTAAACACGATGTATTACTTTAAAAACCAACAAATAAATAACCAATCAAATCAAATTGGTTTTTATAGGCTATTTTCTGACTACCCACACTACAAGAACATATGGCCGACATTCAAGCAAGTGCCTGACAGTTCACTGATGAACGCTAAAGAATTAAACCAACATGTCATAATCTACATGGGCGGCTTGCGCTTCATCATCAATTCCATGGATGATGACGCTTTATGAGCAAAGCACTCAGGAAAATTGCCTACACTCATGTCAAACAGAAACATCCACAAGTCGCATATCATGGTATAGACTAGAATTATATTCGGTCACTTAGTCAACCCAACCCTCTAATTGTAATAAAATTTGGCGCTACTGGAATATACCCTGCTCCCTCCTCCCCTCCCCGAAAAATAGGACCAAATGGAATATAAACAAAATATGGGCCACTTTAGAGGGCCACTCTAGGAGCCATTTTAGAGGGTCCACTGCCATTAAAAAGTGAAGATGTTGAACATAGTTTTGAATACTGGGGCCTACCGCATAAATAAACTCTGGTATGCATGCTCTTTCATGCATCCAGAGTCACTTTCGAGTGATTTGTGTCTGAGTACGTGGGTGTGCATCTCAACCCAAGCAACCAAGCCCCGTGCGCCCCCTTCGAGAGTTAGAGATGCGCGCACTCACTTACCTTAGACATGATTCCGAGGAAGACTCTCGATCATAAAATGCATAAAGAGTCTCTTTTTGCCACGGCCCATGTTGAAAAACATGGTAAGACAGTCAAAAAATATAAAAACCCACCTTTCTAACGTTCTGCCATAAAAGCGGCCCCTTTTATTCCCTTCCCCTCCCAATACAGCCCTGAATCCCTTAAAAATGTTTTGGCGAATTTGAAAAAATTTTTGAAAATTTTCGAATTTTTCACCTTGGGGACCAAGGCAAATCGAAAAAATTTTTCTTTTCCAGAAACGATTGGTAAATTCGCGCCTAAATCAGGGTCGAAACACGAATATG